>JASANF010000293.1:0-131567 GCA_030248245.1 Trissonchulus sp. WLG1_4
AGGAGAAGATTCAACGATTTATTTGCTCTATACTACTATTCATTAATTCCTATGGCTTGCTCTACCTGCTCTAAGCCCTTCTGCCTCTGCCGACATCATGGTTCTGTGCTTCATCTGCGCCGCCAAATTCCACCATGTGCCCTGTTCCCAACCGTCTCTGGCCAGTGCTCGTTCAATCGCTGACCCCTCCAAAAAACATGTGTTGGTCTTTCTTTGATAAATGCAAAAAGTCGGCGCCGGGAATGCGAAGAGACTTAGAGAAACTAGGGGCTGAGGTTTACTCTTTACTGCAAGACCGGGCCAGTGTGGCTCTGTCTGATCGCAGATTTCACCGATGCTTCGGAGCGAGTTTCTCTTGATTCCGTCGTTGCTCATCTAACAAGCCTCGAACGTCGTTTTGCTGACTCTGTTAAAGTTTTTAATCCTGTCAAACTTATTTCGGCTGTAGCCGATGCGACAGCTAAGGCTGTGTTTGAGGCCGCGGCTGAAATTGACGAAAAAAAGGAAAAAAACAATTCAATCTGGTAATGTTCGGGCTTAAGCCACAACTAGACTGCGCGGACTTAATGCTCGTTCGTGGTATTTGGCCTCAGTGTCGCGCGGGCCTAAACGGGGGTAAGGCGGTGAAGGCCTGGAGAGACGGCCCGAAGGGGGTGCCGGGCAGACCGCGGCTGCTCAAGGTTGCGATGAAGGACTTGGATTCGAAAACGTTTTGCGCTTCCAAGCTGCTGAATAGCAGAAATCCGGTTCGGTTTTTGTTTGACGAGACTTGACATTCCGTGAGCGAGAAACCCAAAGAGATGCCACTACAGCTCGCGCCGGGTCACGGAATTACCAACGTCATGCCTAATTACACCCAAGATAGAAAGGGTTTGGCACAAAATTTAGACCTACGCGCCGTGACGCTCTTTCATTGTTTGCCTCCGGCGTGACCCCCTTTTTGAGTGGGGCCCCCTGAATTCCCTGGACCTACTATTTAGTTGGGAGTAGAGTCTTCCCTTTTTATCCACATCCACCGAACTACATGTGTCACGGGCCACCGAATGGTTTGGAGTAGTGCGTCTAGTTGAACTTTCACAGATCTTTGCTTTTGATTTTTGCTAAAATACTAGTTGGAGTTTACAGTTAAATAAGTAAATCCACCAATTGGCATAAAAAAGTTGACCAGTCAAACACTAATACTAAAGAATAAAATATAATAATACTGTATATATCATACAGACAGACCAGAAAGATAGTATGAAATAAGAAACCTAATCACAAACGTACATTTTGTGTGTATACTGTGTTTACTGATAGACTAAACAACCACGGTAGTTTTTTTTGGAAAAAATTGACAGATTCTCACTGTTTGTTGTCAGTATCAAGTAGCAGTCAAAGTGTCAGTATGCGCATTTGTGTTAAGAATAAAATTGTGTTAAGATTTAAATGTGTTAAGATGTAAAATAATATGTGTTAAGAATAAATTTAGGGTCTGTTATTTTTTCAGGGTCTGTTATTTTTTCAGAGTCTGCTATTTTTTCAGGGTCTGTTATTTTTTAGGGTTTGTTATGTTTTCCCGGAGGAGAAGATTCAACAATTTATTTGCTCTATACTATTATTCACTATTATTTACTGCAAGACCGGGCCAGTGTGGCTCTGTCTGATCGCGATACTTTTACTGATGCTTCGGAGCGAGTTTCTCTTGATTCTGTCGTTGCTCATCTAAGAAGCCTCGAACGTCGTTTTGCTGATTTTGTTAAAGTTTTTGATCCTGTCAAACTTATTTCGGCTGTAGCCGATGCGACAGCTAAGGCTGTATTTGAGGCCGCGGCTGAAATTGACGAAAAAAAGGAAAAACAATTCAATCTGGTAATGTTCGGGCTTAAACCACAACCAGACTGCGCGGACTTAATGCTCGTTCGTGATTTGTTAGTGTCGGCGGGCCTAAACGGGGGTAAGGCGGTGAAGGCCTGGAGAGACGGTCCGAGGGGGTGCCGGGCAGACCGCGGCTGCTCAAGGTTGCGATGAAGGACTTGGATTCGAAACGTCTTGTGCTTCAAGCTGCTCGAGAGCAGAAATTCGGTTCGGTTTTTGTTTGACGAGACTTGACATTCCGTGAGCGAGAAGCCCGAAAAGAAGCCGCTACAGCTCGCGCGGGGTCACGCTCTGCCAACATCTCTATGGAACCCAGTCTAATGACTTATGCGACTGTAGCCAGAACTCCTCCTTTTGTGCAGAGAGAGGCCTCCACAACGCAATTGGATCACCCTCAGTAATAGGTCAGCGCTTAAAATATGTAGTAAAGACTGTGCCTGTGCTGGGTAATATTAGTATACTATATTTTAATGCTAATGGCCTACTAGGGAAAAAATTTCATTTACTTCGTCTTTTGGAATTATCTAAACCCGATATTGTAGCAGTTACAGAAACAAAATTAAGTCCTGATTATGATTTAATGCTGTTTTCTAAATTATATCAAGTAGTACGTAAGGATAGAGACAGATATGTTTAGGAACGTTTAGGTATTGCACCTAATGTGCTATCTTGGATTCACCATTTTCTTAGTGGTCGAAAGCAACGAGTTCGATTGAATAATGTGTATTCCAGTTGGGTCACTGTAACTAGCGGTGTTCCTCAAGGCTCTATATTAGGTCCCACTTTATTCCTAATCTATATTAATGACCTACCGACTGTTGTCTCTTCTGCTGAGATACTTATGTGTGCCGATGACCTTAAATTATATTTCGCTTTTAGTAAAAATTATTGGACTACAGATCTCCAACGTGACCTGGACGCTATCTCACTTTGAATGGATAGCTGGTAACTGCAGCTGGCAATTCATAAGCGTTGTGTTTTACGTATTGGTTCACCCGGTGTAGATGCCAGTTATCATCTGAATGGTATACAGTTAGCTAATGTAGACAAAATGCGTGATTTAAATGTTATTATTTTTTCCAATCTTAAATTTCATGAACACTGCTCTATGATAACCTCCAGAGCGTTTTGAGCTTCTGTCTCTACTTCTAAATAATTTCATTTCTCGCGATCCCAAGACTCTAGTTAAACTATTTAATGCTTACGTAAGACCGTTACTTGAAACCAATTTCCGAAATATGGAATTCCGCTTTCATAAAAAATGATATTGAACTTATAGAAAGAGTCCAACGCGTTTTCACGTAAGAAAATTCTGGGCTCCTAGGCAATTTTACGTACGATGGATAGGATTAAGGAATTAGGCCTTCAGCCTCTCCAAACCCCGGCGTAAATATAACGACTTAATTTTGACTTATAAAATTTTAAATGGACATCTTCACATTCATCCTGACATATTATTTACTTTGTGGAATCCATCTAGTACTTACCCAAGACGGGGGCACTCCTTGGAAATTAACCCCCAGTTCGTTTTAATCTGACCGCTAAAAAGAATTTTTTTTGCTAGTAGAGTAGCTGCAGATTGGAATTCCCTTCCAGATTGTGTTGTGGAGGCTCCCACAGTCGGTGTTTTTAAAAATACGTTTGGCAGACTATTTGTGCTGTTACATGTAACAATGCTTCTATCAGGATCAGTCCATCATGCCCGCTAAAAACGCCTCTACATATCTACACATATATTATTTTCGAATTCAACACACACGGTTACAACTCGAGAGACACATAACACATATATAAGACACGTGTAACAGCATCGTATATATCTTAAAGTTGATTATATTCTGTATATACAGTCGAAACCTGGGGCCGTATTCATACGTGGGCCAGCTGACGATTTCTGGGGGCTGAGCCACCGGGGGGGGGGGGGGCGGAGCAACTTTTTCGCCACTGATTTTGGCTTCGTGAGCATGTGAGCATGCCTCGAACAATCTGGAGGGGGGTAAAGTACCTGTCTGGTGGGGGAGGCTAAAAACCTCCCAAAACCCCCCCACGCCCATGTACGGCCGTATTCTCAAAATTACCTGCAGGTAAAGTTAGGCTAATTTTACTCTGCCGGGACCCTCCCCCCTCTTTTTTCCCTGACGGGACCCCCCCTCCCTCCCTTGGGACCAAATTTTGGGGGAGGTCTTCCCCCCCCAACTACAATGGGGTGTAGTCATGCACAAGGTCTTTTTTTAAAACTTGGCACTGTGTACATGTTGTAGAATTTGCTGTGTAAATTAAGGATGTGTTGTGTAAATTTTTGAAAGTGTGTATTTTGTCATTTTTAGGTAAAAAATCATTGTTTTGCACTAAAAAAACCACATGTTGACTTCACGACTCGAACTACGAAAGTAAAAATTGTGAGGAATGAGAATAGAGTGCATATACTGTGTTATAAATGAGAATTAGGGCCTATGAGACTCGGGGGCTGTGGTGTAGTGGTAGCATGCTTGTCTTCGAAGCAGGCGGCCCGGGTTCGATTCCCGGCGCCTCCATTTCTTTCATTCTTTCTAAATTGGGGCATCCTCTTTCTATTCAACATAGTGGCGACCGTGACAGGACGGAGAGGATAGGGCCGGGTCCTCAGGACAGCCTTATCCCCGAACCGTCTTCGGAGGTGGGTTAGGAGCCCCATGCCCTGGGTTGAGGTTGGCACTTCAACCCTTACGGTACTCGTGCTGTGTGCAGTATGAATGTGTACATAGTCTCTTTCCTGTGTGGTCTGTGTGGTCCCTCGGTTAAGGGTAATCCGAAAAACCCTCGGTTTCGGTTAGGGGTGAACCGGAGAAAACCCTCGGTTTCGGTTAGGGGTGAACCGGAGAAAACCCTCGGTTTCGGTTAAGGGTGAGCCAGTTAAAACCCTCGGTATTGGTTGGGAATCGTTCTGGGTCGATCGAGAAACCCTGTGGTTGCGGGTGAGCCAGGAAACCCTGAGTGTGGTGTGATTGAAGTAGGCTTGGAGGCCTACGTGTGAATGTGCTCCGCCCTTCAGGCATCGGGTTCGTCCCGGGAGCATGAGTATCGACCGAGTATCGTTGCAGGGTCGCAACGATGTTCGAAGGGGGGACCCTGTTATAAATGAGAATTAGGGCCTATGAGACTCGGGGGCTGTGGTGTAGTGGTAGCATGCTTGTCTTCGAAGCAGGCGGCCCGGGTTCGATTCCCGGCGCCTCCATTTCTTTCATTCTTTCTAAATTGGGGCATCCTCTTTCTATTCAACAACTGTGCACCTTAGTGCCGACTGAACCCGAAAAACAACTTAGAATATTATACGCATTACGTAGGTTCACACAGAGAACTTTGTCAGCCAGATCCTACACTTTTTTAAATCCGGGTTTAAAATTTGCCCTACAGCTTCCTCTATTCATGGCCGCAGTGGCAGGTCCCTCCTTCTTTTGTACGAGGGGGGGCATGACCGAAATTAGACGGGGTAAAAAAACATGTGGGGTAGGGATGGAAGTCTCGGTCAAAACCCGAGACTAGCCCAGTCTCGGTTTCGGTCTCGGTAGTCGAAAAGTCTCGGTTTGTACCCGGTCTCGGTTTTTTAAATCTGTGAAAAATTTTTCTGTGGTCCCCCCTTTGGTTTATTTTTTTGGCAGGAAATTTTTTTCGGAAGTGTTCATTTCACCTAAATTCCACACCAAACATTATTATTATCATTATTTATTATTACAAGTCTAGTGCGTCTAGTTTAGACTGGTTAGACAAAATCAAGAAATGCCATCATGCTTTTAATAACATTTGAAAATTTCACTTTTTTCAATTTTGAGCATTAGGGCAGCGACAGTGAGATTTGATCACACATGGTGTGATCTACGTAGTCAATCCCTTTTAGCAAGGGGTTTAAGCGGCATAAGTCCACACAAAGTAGTGGTACGGCGTAACGTTAAACGTGCGTCAAAAATTATTATTCACAATTTTGACGTGTTTTAGGGTATTACGTCTTCATGTAACATATCCTTTGAAAGTGCCAGAATTTGTCTTTCACGTGACCCTATTTTTATGATCCTACGACACTCATAGCGAAAGTTACGACCCTTTTTCTGATTAACCAAAAAAATAACTAACTACGAAGAGTGGTCAGTCGCGGAGGATTCGCGGAGTAAAAATAACTCCACTTTACGCCCTGGTTAAGACATAATCACAGCATAGTGCAGTAAGATGAAGCGTTGACGTTTCTTTTACATCTTTAGATGGACCCGATAATAAGTACTGTGTTTTCATTAGCATTGTATTAGACGTTGCTGGATGCAACAAAAAAATAACTCTGCTTTATGTGGCGTATAACTTGGGAACCAGACGAGTACATGCGAAGTGAAAGGTAAACGTCTGGATAACAAGTATAGTACTTTCAAATTCTGGGTATCGTTTGTCCAGACTTCCATTATCATTATGAATAGGATGGTGTATATATATTAATTATTAATAACAAAGGCAAGAAAGAAACAAACAAAAGAGGAGGAGAAGATAACAATATAAACGAAATAAACAAAAAAAAGAATTTTTTTTCAGTGAAACAAATAGTCTGCCAAACGTATTTTAAAAACACCGACTGTGGGAGCCTCCACAACACAATCTGGAAGGGAATTCCAATCTGCAGCTACTCTACTAGCAAAAAAATTCTTTTTAGCGGTCAGATTAAAACGAACTGGGGTTAATTTCCAAGAGTGCCCCCGTGTTGGGTAAGTACTAGATGGATTCCACAAAGTAAATAATATGTCAGGATGAATGTGAAGATGTCCATTTAAAATTTTATAAGTCAAAATTAAGTCGTTATATTTACGCCGGGTTTGGAGAGGCTGAAGGCCTAATTCCTTAATCCTATCATCGTACGTAAATTGCCTAGGAGCCAGAATTTTCTTAGTGAAAACGCGTTGGACTCTTTCTATAAGTTCGATATCTTTTATGAAAGCGGAATTCCATATTTCGGAATTGGTTTCAAGTAACGGTCTTACGTAAGCATTAAATAGTTTAACTAGAGTCTTGGGATCGCGAGAAATGAAATTATTTAGAAGTAGAGACAGAACTCCAAACGCTCTGGAGGTTATCATAGAGCAGTGTTCATGAAATTTAAGATTGGAAAAAATAATAACATTTAAATCACGCATTTTGTCTACATTAGCTAACTGTATACCATTCAGATGATAACTGGCATCTACACCGGGTGAACCAATACGTAAAACACAACACTTATGAATTGCCAGCTGCAGTTACCAGCTATCCATTCAAAGTGAGATAGCGTCCAGGTCACGTTGGAGATCTGTAGTCCAATAATTTTTACTAAAAGCGAAATATAATTTAAGGTCATCGGCACACATAAGTATCTCAGCAGAAGAGACAACAGTCGGTAGGTCATTAATATAGATTAGGAATAAAGTGGGACCTAATATAGAGCCTTGAGGAACACCGCTAGTTACAGTGACCCAACTGGAATACACATTATTCAATCGAACTCGTTGCTTTCGACCACTAAGAAAATGGTGAATCCAAGATAGCACATTAGGTGCAATACCTAAACGTTCCTAAACATATCTGTCTCTATCCTTACGTACTACTTGATATAATTTAGAAAACAGCATTAAATCATAATCAGGACTTAATTTTGTTTCTGTAACTGCTACAATATCGGGTTTAGATAATTCCAAAAGACGAAGTAAATGAAATTTTTTCCCTAGTAGGCCATTAGCATTAAAATATAGTATACTAATATTACCCAGCACAGGCACAGTCTTTACTACATATTTTAAGCGCTGACCTATTACTGAGGGTGATCCAATTGCGTTGTGGAGGCCTCTCTCTGCACAAAAGGAGGAGTTCTGGCTACAGTCGCATAAGTCATTAGACTGGGTTCCATAGAGATGTTGGCAGAGCGTGACCCCGCGCGAGCTGTAGCGGCTTCTTTTCGGGCTTCTCGCTCACGGAATGTCAAGTCTCGTCAAACAAAAACCGAACCGAATTTCTGCTCTCGAGCAGCTTGAAGCACAAGACGTTTCGAATCCAAGTCCTTCATCGCAACCTTGAGCAGCCGCGGTCTGCCCAGCACCCCCCTCGGACCGTCTCTCCAGGCCTTCACCGCCTTACCCCCGTTTAGGCCCGCCGACACTAACAAATCACGAACGAGCATTAAGTCCGCGCAGTCTGGTTGTGGTTTAAGCCCGAACATTACCAGATTGAATTGTTTTTCCTTTTTTTCGTCAATTTCAGCCGCGGCCTCAAATACAGCCTTAGCTGTCGCATCGGCTACAGCCGAAATAAGTTTGACAGGATCAAAAACTTTAACAAAATCAGCAAAACGACGTTCGAGGCTTCTTAGATGAGCAACGACAGAATCAAGAGAAACTCGCTCCGAAGCATCAGTAAAAGTATCGCGATCAGACAGAGCCACACTGGCCCGGTCTTGCAGTAAATAATAGTGAATAATAGTATAGAGCAAATAAATTGTTGAATCTTCTCCTCCGGGAAAACATAACAAACCCTAAAAAATAACAGACCCTGAAAAAATAGCAGACTCTGAAAAAATAACAGACCCTGAAAAAATAACAGACCCTAAATTTATTCTTAACACATATTATTTTACATCTTAACACATTTAAATCTTAACACAATTTTATTCTTAACACAAATGCGCATACTGACACTTTGACTGCTACTTGATACTGACAACAAACAGTGAGAATCTGTCAATTTTTTCCAAAAAAAACTACCGTGGTTGTTTAGTCTATCAGTAAACACAGTATACACACAAAATGTACGTTTGTGATTAGGTTTCTTATTTCATACTATCTTTCTGGTCTGTCTGTATGATATTACAGTATTATTATATTTTATTCTTTAGTATTAGTGTTTGACTGGTCAACTTTTTTATGCCAATTGGTGGATTTACTTATTTAACTGTAAACTCCAACTAGTATTTTAGCAAAAATCAAAAGCAAAGATCTGTGAAAGTTCAACTAGACGCACTACTCCAAACCATGCGGTGGCCCGTGACACATGTAGTTCGGTGGATGTGGATAAAAAGGGAAGACTCTACTCCCAACTAAATCATAGGTCCAGGGAATTCAGGGGGCCCCACTCAAAAGGGGGTCACGCCGGAGGCAAACAATGAAAGAGCGTCACGGCGCGTAGGTCTAAATTTTGTGCCAAACCCTTTCTATCTTGGGTGTAATTAAGCATAGCATTGGTAATTCCGTGACCCGGCGCGAGCTGTAGTGGCATCTCTTTGGGTTTCTCGCTCACGGAATGTCAAGTCTCGTCAAACAAAAACCGAACCGAATTTCTGCTCTCGAGCAGCTTGAAGCACAAAACGTTTCGAATCCAAGTCCTTCATCGCAACCTTGAGCAGCCGCGGTCTGCCCAGCACCCCCTTCGGGCCGTCTCTCCAGGCCTTCACCGCCTTACCCCCGTTTAGGCCCGCCGACACTAACAAATCCCGAACGAGCATTAAGTCCGCGCAGTCTGGTTGTGGTTTAAGCCCGAACATTACCAGATTGAATTGTTTTTCCTTTTTTTCGTCAATTTCAGCCGCGGCCTCAAACACAGCCTTAGCTGTCGCATCGGCTACAGCCGAAATAAGTTTGACAGGATTAAAAACTTTAACAGAGTCAGCAAAACGACGTTCGAGGCTTGTTAGATGAGCAACGACAGAATCAAGAGAAACTCGCTCCGAAGCATCAGTAAAAGTATCGCGATCAGACAGAGCCACACTGGCCCGGTCTTGCAGTAAAGAGTAAACCTCAGCCCTTAGTTTGTCTAAGTCTCTTCGCATTCCCGGCGCCGACTCTTTGCATTTATCGCAAAGAAAGACCAACACATGTTTTTTGGAGGGGTCAGCGATTGAACGAGCACTGGCCAGAGACAGTTCGGAACAGGGCACATGGTGGAATTTGGCGGCGCAGATGAAGCACAGAACCATGATGTCGGCAGAGGCGAAGGGCTTAGAGCAGGTAGAGCAAGCCATAGGAATTAATGAATAGTAGTATAGAGCAAATAAATCGTTGAATCTTCTCCTCAGTGAAAACATAACAGACCCTGAAAAATAACAGACCCTGAAAAAATAACAGACCCTGAAAAAATAACAGACCCTGAAAAAATAACAGACCCTAAATTTATTTGTAACACATATTATTTTACATCTTAACACAATTTTATTCTTAACACAAATGCGCATACTGACACTTTGACTGCTACTTGACACTGACAACAAACAGTGAGAATCTGTCAATTTTTTCCAAAAAAAACTACCGTGGTTATTTAGTTTATCAGTAAACACAGTATACACACAAAATGTATGTTTGTGATTAGGTTTCTTATTTCATACTATCTTTCAGGTCTGTCTGTATGATATTGCAGTATTATTATATTTTTTCTTTAGTATTAGTGTTTGACTGGTCAACTTTTTTATGCCAATCGGTGGATTTACATATTTAACTGTAAATTCCAACTAGTATTTTAGAAAAAAATCAAAAGCAAAGATCTGTGAAAGTTCAACTAAACGCACTACTCCGAACTATGCGGTGGCCGGTGACACATGTAGTTCGGTGGATGTGGATAAGAAGGGAAGACTCTACACTTTAGACTCCCAACTAAATTATAGTTCCAGGAAATTCAGGGGGCCCCACTCAAAAGGCCGGAGGCAAACAATGAAAGAGCGTCACGGCGCGTAGGTCTAAATTTTGAGCCAAACCCTTTCTATCTTGGGTGTAATTAAGCATAGCATTGGTAATTCCTATACAATCGGAGCTTTTTTTGACTTAATTCGAGCCAAACAAGGGACAAATTGCGTCTGTTTTGAAACAGAGGTAAACATTTCAAAATATTCAAGAAAACATGGCCCGCACAAAGGGGGGAAAGACCCAAAAATGTAACCAATATTGTCGTGATGTAGCTGTTATATATACATAAGGACGTGTCTGTGTCTGACCATGGTCTTGAAATTTTACGTAAAAACTTGTAAAAAGTCATCAAATCAATAGGTAAAAAAGTGGCAAACAATGACCCAAAGTCTCGGTTTGGCAGTCTCGGAATTTGGTCTTGGTCTCGGTAGTCTCGGTTTTGAGGTCTCGGTCTCGGAAAAAAACCGAAACTTCCATCCCTAACGTGGGGAAAAAGCCACTTTTTGAAAATGGTCTGGTGATGTCGAAAAACCTAGTAGCTACCCCAAAAGACTCATGGTGGTGCGAACAGACGTACGTTTATTCTTAACACAAATGCGCATACTGACACTTTCTTGATCTAATTCTGGAATACGGGCCTATATAATAATTGGACTTTGTAATCTTGAGGTCCCCTTGGAGCGGAAAGTAGTATTCTGTGATAGTATATAACGCTAAATAACCGAATGAAAGTAAAATATGCCAGTCACGACCAGTCACATCCACTTACGGTACCCTCCGCGGAGGGTCGATGGGGCAAAAAATAAGCCATACACTGCTGATTTAGCATGCATTTGAAGCTTAATTGCAACTTTTTAGTTATTTTCAACGTTTTCAGGCATAATTAACGTGTTTTGTTCTCACATCTAAAAATTCTAAATTTTATCATGGGCTGCGAAGGGCAGTTTTCTAACGTGTGTACCTGAGGCCCCACAGCAAATCTGCGTATAGTTTTGACATCAGGGGCTTCCACTGCTCCCCAGGCTTGCCATAGCGTTGAAAAACTACCACATTTACTACACACATTTTTAGGTAATTTATGGAGTGGGTTTTTTCCCCAAATTGGTTTTTTCCCGGCAGGTTTTCGGCTTCCCGCCAAAAAACGGTAAGTGATATATAGCGGAATGAAACCGGTCTCAGCAGTTAGAGCAAGGTTAGGCCTACGACAGATTTTTTTGTTTCCCGTGAAAACGTATAGTCTATGAGCTACATGACGAAATAATAAAATGCGAGTTTTTCCCCGCCTGCTATACATACGGGCAGGGGCGGACCGTGACCTCAAAAAAGGGGGGATACGGCATAAATTTGTTTACCTTATTCATCCTTTTTACTACATTCTTAAGCTGCGTTACTACATGTGCTGCACTGCTGCATCACGATGTTTTCAAAAGACAGTGGTGTATATAAAATCTTCGGGGGCCGGGGGGTGGGAATAATCGAGAAAAATCGAAAAATGACTTCGATTTTTCGTAATGGGTTGAAATGCACATTTTAGCAAGTTTAACACTTACAAAACTCCTTAAAAATGCTACATCACTGAACCACAAAGTTACAGGAGTCTGGGGGCTACAGCCCCTAGAAAAAATTGTAGATTTTTTAAATTTTAGGCCGAATTTGGTCAACTGGAGACGTATCGAAAATTTTTTTGGGTAAGCCAAAGAAACCAACGACTGGACTAACGGCCGATTGCACCAACTTATTCTCGAGCTATTCTTATTCTCGAGCTATTCCAGAATAGTTATTCTCGAGGTTTTATTCTCCAACTTTTCCCCTGCACCATTAGAGAATAGCTCGAGAATAACTATTCTCGAGAATAGCTGGAGAATAACTTATTCTTCAGCTGTCCAATAAAAATGTGGCTGCATCATTGTTATCCAATCACAGCCTAGCAGAGAGCCAATTGAGCTCGAGAATAAGCCAACATAAGCACCGCCTACAGATTCGTTATGTGAGCAGATTTGTTTCTCGTCCGCTCACGGAATCTGCGTCGACTTGGGCCCAGTCAGTATCCTGATGGCGAACGAAACCCGAATGCGAGCATTTTTAAACTTTTTTGTTTTGTTATTTTTACTCTAAATAAATAATATATAAGCTAAATAAACATGAATATGTTAAAAATATGGAAATTTGTAAGTTTTTCTAAAAGTTATTAGGTTATTCTTCAGCTATTCCTGGTCTAGATCAGGAATAACTTACACATTACATGAGAATAGCTGGAGAATAAGCTGTTCTCTAACTTTTGTTAGTGCAATATATAATGTTCGTTATTCTTCAACTATTCATGAGCTATTCTATAACTATTCTTGAGCTATTATCTAACTTCGAGAATAACTATTCTTGAGCTTAAATATTGCTGCAATGAAAATTTATTTTATTACTGAGCTATTCTCGAGCTATTCCTATTCTTGGGCTATTCTTTGTTGGTGCAATCCGGGGTAAAACTGTGAACAATTTGAGGTACAACACGATTTGAATAATGACAGCAATTAAGGGAAATTTAATTACATGTATATGGAAAGTTAATAATATGTTAAACAAATCCAAACATTTGCAGGGGATGAAGGCGGCAGCCCTCTGGAACATTTTTCAGTTTTTAGGCCGAATTTAGTCAACACTGGGGACGCATCAGAAATTTTTTGACAGGGAAATTAAAACAAAAGATGGGAACCTCACATCAGAGTAGGAGACAGCGTATTACACAAGTGGATGCAAAATGATGTAGGGGAAAACGCCCAATTACGAACACATCCAAATTTAAGCGGTACAAAGGCACCCTAAAAAGAACGGGTGGTCGCCTAATTGGAAGCAAAGATGCTGAATAAGAACATCGTACTCTTGGTGACTGAGCAGACAGCATCAGCAAATTTCGCTACGCTGGCAAAAAGGTGGCTAAATACAAACACGCTAGCCTGCGAGAATCCCGGGGTGAGCCAAGGTTGCTTAATACGAACAGTGCTTACCAAGAGTAATGGGTTCCTATTAGGAGACCCTGTTCTCGAATGGGTGCAATTCTGAGTGCATGCGTTCGTATTAAGAAACCCATCAAAAATTTCTGCCACATGGCGGTTTTCGGAAAAATGTCAGCGAGAAAGTTTCGAGATTTAAAAAAAAGTGACATAGATGAACAGTGCATAAAATTTACTTTACGATGATGTATAAATTATTTTAAAAACTTTTTCTCCGCTCAAGAATCCTGGGGGCAAAGTACGGTGATAATTGCTTCTTTGGTCACTGTTGTTTTTCAATTTTGACGAACCACTTTTATAAAAAATAGTATATTTTTACGAATATTCAACCAATCGGCTTGAAACTCAGTCGGTGTGAAGCGATCACGTGCATTTATTAGCCAATTAAATTTTGGCTAGAAAGCTACACCCAAACAGATAATCCAATCAAAAGAAGCTGAAAGTGTTCCTATTACGAAACTGTTCGTAATTGGGCGCTTTCCCCTAATGTAATGTTGAACCTTGAACATTTAACAACCCCAGCGAGATGAAACCGCAAAGCGAAATTACATCAGCGAGTTGGTTATTCATGCATGCATAAACTTTGATCACAAAAGATAATAAGAAAAATTAGCAAGCCATAGAGCCGCAGGGGCCTGGGAGCGACAGCCCCCAGAAAAAAATTGGGGCGAATTTTTCGATTTTGAGGCCAATTCTGGTATGCGGCTACAAAAAAATTTTCTTTTGCTCCGGGCACAAGGGGGGATATAGTGGTGCGGGGAAAAAAACCCTAGTGCTTCCTGGCCGAACCTTACGACATAGGACCTTTTTGAGTATGCAGGTGGAAAGCGCATCCAAAACTGACTTACCACACCAATTTCTGTGCAGTTTTGAGGCCTGTAGCATTTTTTATATAATTTCAAAATTTTGCATGTTCAAAAATTCCAAAGTGACAAAGTTTTCCAAATTTTTTACTTGTCATAATTTTTCACAAAAACACTTTTGGCCAACGCCGTTTGCATTTTTCAAGAAAGTTACCTTTCCTCTATACTTCTGAAGCTCAAAAACAGTGAAAAACGTTGTGGTTGACCAGTGACTGTTTAAAGTTTGTGCGGGAAAAAAACGCTATTGCGGGGAAAAAACCCTATTTTGTTTGGTGACATTTTTTTGCTAACTTCACACATTGTTGCTACAAAAGTTGATTCATGTGGGTTAAAAACATGCGTAGACTTCATTGAAACCGTTTTTTTGGTCGAAAAACGTCGTTTTTGTCGTTTTGTACCATACCTCCACACCCCTTACGAAACCCGTTTTGGTGATGTTTTACAAAATTTGGGATTTTTTGGAATATTTAGTCTTTAGCTGCTGCGTACCACTTAAATCCAAGAATGGTAGACAGGGGCGGTGTTTGTCCACCGTTTCGAAGGTAATAAGCGCAAAAATCTGTTTTTAATTTTTTTAAATACGGAAAAAATGCATATTTGGGCAAAAGTCAATTTTTGAAGAGTCATTGTGAGTCACATTGGTGTCGGAGAAACGGTTTTTTTAGTCCATACTGCAGCCTAAGAGTTGTAGAACACGACGAAATCGTATTTATACTCACTGCTAATGGAACAACCAAAAAAAAGTGATAGGGTTTTTTTCCCCGCATTAGTGTTTTTTCCCTCCCTTGGGACCGAATTTTGGGGGAGGACTTCCCCCCCAACTACATGTATATATGGGGTGTAGTCATGCACAAGGTCTCAAAATCGGCACTGTGTACATGTTATAGAATTTGCTGTGTAAATTAAGGATGTGTTGTGTAAATTTTTGAAAGTGTGTATTTTGGCATTTTTTAGGTAAAAAATCATTGTTTTGCACTAAAAAAACCACATGTTGACTTCACGATTCGAACTACGAAAGTAAAAATTATGAGGAATGAGAATAGAGTGTATATACTGTGCACCTTAGTGCCGACTGCACCCGAAAAACAACTTAGAATATTACACGCATTACGTAGGTTCACACAGAGAACTTTGTCAGCCAGATCCTACACTTTTTTAAATCCAGGTTTAAAATCTGCCCTACAGCTTCCTCTATTCATGGCCGCAGTGGCAGGTCCCTCCTTCTTTTGTACGAGGGGGGGCATGACCGAAATTAGACGGGGTAAAAAAACATGTGGGGTAGGGATGGAAGTCTCGGTCAAAACCCGAGACTAGCCCAGTCTCGGTTTCGGTCTCGGTAGTCGGAAAGTCTCGGTTTGTACCCGGTCTCGGTTTTTCAAATCTGTGAATAATTTTTTTGTGGTCCCCCTTTGGTTTATTTTTTTGGCAGAAAATTTTTTTCGGAAGTGTTCATTTCGCCTAAATTCCACGCCAAACAGTGAGAATCTGTCAATTTTTTCCAAAAAAAACTACCGTGGTTGTTTAGTTTATCAGTAAACATGGTATACACACAAAATGTATGTCTGTGATTAGGTTTCTTATTCATACTATCTTTCAGGTCTGTCTGTATAATATTACAGTATTATTATATTTTATTCTTTAGTATTAGTGTTTGACTGGTCAACTTTTTTATGCCAATTGGTGGATTTACTTACTTAACTGTAAATTCCAACTAGTAATTTAGCAAAAATCAAAAGCAAAAATCTGTGAAAATTCAACTAAACGCACTACTCCGAACCATGCGGTGGCCGGTGACACATGTAGTTCGATGGATGTGGATAAAAAGGGAAGACTCCACTCCCAACTAAATTATAGTTCCAGGGAATTCAGGGGGCCCCACTCAAAAGGGGGTCACGCCGGAGGCAAACAATGAAAGAGCGTCACGGCGCGTAGGTCTAAATTTTAAGCCAACCCTTTCTATCTTGGGTGTAATTAAGCATAGCATTGGTAATTCGGTGACCCGGCGCGAGCTGTAGCGGCTTCTCTTCGGGTTTCTCGCTCACGGAATGTCAAGTCTCGTCAAACAAAAACCGAACCGAATGTCTGCTCTCGAGCAGATTGAAGCACAAGACGTTTCGAATCCAAGTCCTTCATCGCAACCTTGAGCAGCCGCGGTCTGCCCAGCACCACCTTCGGGCCGTCTCTCTAGGCCTTCACCGCCTTACCGGGTTACCGGCCTTATAGTTCCAGGGAATTCAGGGGGCCCCACTCAAAAGGGGGTCACGCCGGAGGCAATCAATGAAAGAGCGTCACGGCGCGTAGGTCTAAATTTTGAACTAAATTCTAAACCTTGAACATTTAACAACCCCAGCGAGATGAAACCGCAAAGCGAAGTTACCTCAGCCAGTTGGTTATTCATGCATGCATAGGCTTTGATCACAAAAGATAATAAAAAGGATTAGCATGATATAGAGCCGCAGGGGCCTTGGGGAAATTTTTCGATTTTGAGGCCAATTTTGGTATGCGGCTACAAAAAAATTTTCTTTTGCTCCGGGCACAAGGGGGGATATAGTGGTGCGGGGAAAAAACCCTAGTGCTTCCTGGCCGAACCTTACGACATAGGACCTTTTTGAGTATGCAGGTGGAAAGCGCATCCAAAACTGACTTACCATACCAATTTCTGTGCAGTTTTGAGGCCTGTAGCATTTTTTATATATTTTCAAAATTTTGCATGTTCAAAAATTCCAAAGTGACAAAGTTTTCCAAATTTTTGACTTGTCATAATTTTTCACAAAAACACTTTTGGCCAACGCCGTTTGCATTTTTCAAGAAAGTTGCCTTTCCTCTATACTTCTGAAGCTCAAAAACAGTGAAAAACGTTGTGGTTGACCAGTGACTGTTTAAAGTTTGTGCGGGAAAAAACGCTATTGCAGGGAAAAAACCCTATTTTGTTTGGTGACATTTTTTTGCTAAACTCACACATTGTTGCTACAAAAGTTGATTCATGTGGGTTAAAAACATGCGTAGACTTCATTGAAACCGTTTTTTGGCCAAAAAACGTCGTTTTTTGTCGTTTTGGACCATACCTCCACACCCCTTACGAAACCTGTTTTGGTGATGTTTTACCAAAATTTAAATTTTTTGGAATATTTAGGCTTTAGCTGCTGCGAAAAATTTAAATCCAAGAATGGTAGACGGGGGCGGTGTTTGTCCACCGTTTCGAAAGTAATAAGCGCAAAAATCTGTTTTTAATGCTTTTAAATACGGAAAAAATGCATATTTGTATTAAACCACGAACTACGTCGTGGCTTTTGTAATTTAGGCCTGAAGGCGAGGGACACAAGGGCAGAAGTGACCGTGCGCCCGAACCCAAGTAGAACGTGGTCTAACGGCTGGAAACCGTCACAAATTGCCTAGAACTCAAATTCCGGCCCTCACTCAGGTTCGGGGCCCACGCATGGAATCTCCAAAATAGCTGAAAAGCCCTACAAAAACACCAAACAACCGTCAGAAATGGAAGACAGCGCAAAACTAATAAATTAAACTAAACTAAACAACGCAAGTTAATAAAATTTATTGGAGGCCGAATAACAAAATATAACAAACAGAGGAAAACGAGTAAAAACCTAACTCATTTCAGTTCCTAGGCTCAAGGGAAGCTATTCCTAAACTCAATCGGCGCGCGAGGCTCTAACTACTTATCCCCGTTTCACTGTGTCGGCGCCCCCCCCCCCCGTTTACGTCGTCTTCACCAGCTCACACTGACTATGAGCCAGTCACACAATAGGACATTAATATTTTCGGCAATACGCCGATTGGCCTAGAAATAGCTTCCCATTAAAAATCTAAATGCAAAATATATAAAACTACTAAAATTATTATATAAAATACTGAATTTGGGCTCTATAATGTGAATAACTTCATGTTTTAAACATACAAAATACGTATTCATGTTCAATGTTCTGAGTCATAAATTTACTACGCTGTAAGCCAAACAGCGAGCTATAGAAACTGTTGGCAGCTTTTCTAATAATTTCTGAACTCAAGGGCGCTACACAGAGCGCTGCAAAAAAAACTCTTGAAAACCGCCAAATACAGAAACGAATAGATGCGTGTCTTGACTTAATTCTGCGATTACGAAATGTAAATAGAAGTGAATTTTGAAGAAATATATGTCTGTACGAGCGCGAGAAAACTTGCCAAGACCAGGGGGTAACCCCCGAATTACAACAGGTGCCCCCCTGCGCGGGCACGACGCCTCGGCGTGTCTAGCGCATGTCAACGGTACCTCCTGGTTGAGGCACGTTTTCTCGCGCTCCCTAGGCCCAAATTCAGCTACTGAAGAATTTTTAAACCCACAATTTAAACATACAATTTATAAATAAGAATTTAACAATCTTTCCTGAAAATACACAAATGCAATTAATTACACAAACAAAACAAGAGGACAAACGCCAGTAACTCGTATTTCCAACTCAAAATTTTGAGGTCCTGTCACCATAAAACTAGCGAAAATCGTAGCGAAATATCCCTCTCGTTAAGAAAACACTTTTTAAAATTTTAAAATAGTCCTGCCCCCCTCCTGGAGGTCCCACTAAATTGAACTCCGGATCGAAACGGAGCAATCGCATCAAATTTCAGCTACTTTGACCGGTCCGCGAGGAACTGCTCGTGTAGTTAACCCGTTTCCTACCTACTCACTCTACCTACTCAATCTCTACCTATGGAAATACAGTACGTACCTAGCTAAATTTGGACTTAGACATTCCCTACATACACACTAAGGTTAGTAAACTTCAAGGACGTCCTCTTCTCTCTCATTGCCGGCCCTAACTCTCACTTAGCTGCTCGTAACTCACATGGACTTAACCTGTTGGTGGCGAGCTCGCGCCTGCTTTGTATGACGTACGCCTCGTGCATAGCACGCTAACAGACGCGATTTTCAGGCTGCCGGCCGGTCACCCGTCGCTTACGCCACTCACCTAACGCAGCTAACACTCTCAAACTGTCTCCACTAAGAATTTTGCCACCGGTGGTCTTATACTCGTATTTAAAAACACGTGCACATCGTGCCACACGTCAAAATTTCTACACTCTCAGTTTCGGATCTCTACGCTTCGGATATCGGATTTCGGTGTTAGTCTACTAACATTTTCTCTCAACACTCTCTAAACGCGTTAACTACACTACCTACCTACTAATTCTTGTTGAGCCCTAGCAACACAAATACCAGACAGGGCATGCACACACAGATACCCTAATTCTACCAGTGTCCAATTTATCGGGCATCAGGGCCTGTCATGGGGCATTGGCCGCGGTTAACGGCTCGGCTGGATAGCTTGCAGGCTTGCTGGCTGGCTGGGTGGCTGGCTGGCGTTGGGACCGTTGCCGCGCTGCTGGGGTTAGCTGTTGTTAAGGGTCCGTAGCAGCATAGTTCGTTGGGGGGGAATTAATCGCGTAACTCGTCGTCGCAAAGTTCATGGAGATGGGGATCACTTCCGCCGTAAATCCGCACTGTGGCACAAACACGCGCCCCCTTCCAGTTGGACACTAACATGACCCAGCGCCCCCACCATTTGGACCTCAAAGGGCCCCCATGGGTCGACAAAACAGAACGGCCCTCTCCCAAAAATCCCATGAAATGAAAGTCCACTTAGCCCAAGGTGGGCCCCGGCAGCACAAAATATAGTCCGTTGGGCGGAGAGCATTGGGACGCCCAGAGTAGAGTTGTAGAGCATCTGGGTCACTGGGGTGGGTCGATCTTCGCTCCTCGTCAGGTCCGCCAGCCAGTGCCGTTGTCGCCCGCACTGCCAATAGCACTCAATGTCCGTCGTTATTTGCATCTGACTCGCTGGGGGCAGGACGGGGCGCCTATATGATCTATGCCTACCTGATGCACATATAAAACATGATATTAAATATTAAAATCAATATACCACGAATTTATATATATTATATTTCCCGACAGAATTTTTATTACGCATATACTATTAAAAAAAAACATTATTTGTTAATTTGTTACTCAGTGTTAAAATGAAACTCAAAAATCTTCAAATTCAAATTCAAACCAACTAAACAAAACGCAACACAACTTCAAACTCAATTTTAGTGTTAATTTTAACCTCAATACGTTAAAGATATTTCGGCCCAACATAAATAAGACTTAGTAATTCAATTTAGGCCGCAACAAGAGTACCTAGGGTTCCTTATTTCTGTCTACAGAGTGTATATAGTCCGTCTCCTGGGTCACGGGTCCACTTTACACGGGTATTTACCCCGTTTACTCCAAAATTCTACTACTTTATCCGTCTTTTGGACTGAAAGGCATATTTTTTGCCCCCCTTTTGTGACTCAGAGAACGTCTATGTGCGTGTGACTACCTATTATCTGCTATACTACTACATCCTCCTACAACTTCTCGACAACCCGAGTGCTTTCACAAGCACCCCCTTCTTCTTCCTTAAGTTTACCTGGCTCCCTCTGGTGTTCACGTAGCGCCTGTGCCTGCGCCCTTAGGGCTGCCCTGATTGATGTAATTTTCTTTTTATTCCATCAGTGACCATGGAGCCGGCCATATGGGTCTAATTCTGAAATTTATTCTATTCAAAAATTTTATTTTGCATGTTTTTGTATATAAGTCAGCGTTAACGTATAGCTTTTTTGGTATCAAATAAAAGCCCATAGTCTGCACTATCTAATAGTGAAAACTAGAACCTTTTACGTGGTCCCTGGAAAATGTTATTGCCTAAAGTTCATTTTAGAAAACATTTTGTTCGAAAAAATTCCTCCGCGACTACTCACACCAGATGCGTATTGACCAAAAGTTCGGAAAAATTGAAACCGTTATAACTTGTTTCAACGTTGAGGTAGAAACATGAAATTGACGGCATTCTGCTCAGAACTTCAGGCGCTTTCGAATGACACCTTACTTGACGTTGACGGACGCCACGTTAAATCAGCGCTTAACAATTAATTAATACGGAACATTGGTTGGTTTTACGTCATCGTGCGACCTATCAATCGATAGCTCTTGACAAGCGCTAGCATTTAAAAAAAAGTTGCGTGACTTCACGTTGTAGATCTAGTCTAACTAGTCTAAACTAGACGCACTAGTCTTGTTACATAATATTTACATAATATTTACATAATATGAACTATACTAAAAATAATGAGAATGACAGATTCTTCATGATACTTTGCAAAAATGTAGTACATCCTGTGGTAAGCGTAGAAATATGCATGACTTTTTCATAAAAAGCGTCTGGGGCTGTTTATAGCGGTTTTTGTCCGGGCGCCAAGGACAAAACTACGTCAACGTACAGTAAAGGGGTCATGTGACCCGTCACTTGAAAGCACTTTGTCTCGCCAATCGAATGGTGAAACTCCCAAGTGGCTGCGACCCCCATAACAAAAGTTATGGGGATTTTAAGGGTTTCACACCATAGAACACTGTTATCATAATTAAATCGTAATTACTACATTACGAAAAGTGTTCTTTGTCTCAAATCCTTAAAGGCGCCATAACTGGTCTTAGAGAACTCGGACGGACACAAGAATAGCATCATTGGATTGCTGGCGAGAAGGGCTTTTGAAAGAGGGGTCATATAACCACCTGGCACATCAGATTACGCCGAAATAAATATCTCAGGGTACGCTCACGTGACACGGCCATGTGACCCCTTATTTTAAAGCGCTTCTTAAATCTAAACGATTGATGTCAATTTCATAATTGTCCGTGATTCCTATTGTCCGTTATGGGCCATTTAAGGTTCAACCTTTGTGACTAATCAAAATCAGCCCATGTTGGAACAAATCTCTTTACATTTCAATTTTTACCAAAATTTTACAAAATTCAACAAATTTTTACGTATTAATTTGCGCTGGAATTTAACATCTTAAACTAGTCTAAACTAGACGCACTAGACTTGTAATAATAATAATAATAATTAATATACTATCCTATTCATAATGATAATGAAACTCTCAACTCCACATTGAAGTATCAGTTAGATCCATGTGTGGCATTATGACGTTTAGCTTTCGAATCTCGGGCAGTCGCCTGGTTCCAAAGTTATACGCAGCGTAAAATGGAGTTATTTGTCTGTTGCTAAGAACAACGTTTGAACGTTGTTACTGAAACCACGGTACTTAGCATCTGTTTCATCAAAATGTCTAAAAGAAGCGTTAATGCTTCATACTACACTGCTAAGCTGTGACTTTGAGTTTAAAAGGGCGTAAAATGGAGTTATTTTTCCTCCGCAGAATTCTTCGCAACAGGCCATTTTTGTAGTTAGTTATTTCTGGAAGTTAACCACAAAAATGGCCACAGCTTAGGCTAGGATCATCGTAGAAAGATGACTGTTACGTCATTGGAAAGACAATTTTTAGCGCTTTCAAATGACATATCACATGATGGCGCAATTTTCTGAAAATAAGTCCAAACTTTACTTTCTAAATTTTGACGTACGCTAAACGTCACGTCACAGGGTCATGTAACCCATCATTTGAAAGCCCTAACAATTTCCTTTCAAATGACGTTAAAATTATAATTGTACCATTACCGTATCAAAAGTTATGGCACCTGAAAACTTTTCCTAAAAGGGGCTAATTGTACTACAGATCACACCATGGGTGATCAAATCCCAAAACAATTGAATTTAGGAAAAATTCAATTTTTTGCCTAATTTTTCAAATAATTTAACATAAATAGACTTAACTTAGATATATACATGGTCGAACTAGTCTAAACTAGACGCACTAGACTTGTTTACAATATTTTACAATATGAACTATCCTAATAATTATGATAATGATAATAATTTAACTTCTACCAGTCATATAAACATACTGAAAACGCCAAATTGTAGAGCTACATATTCTGCACTGGATCAGAAACTTTCAAGGTTGTAAAACCTACAATCCTTAAGTTATGACGCCAAAACGCCAAACTTTTGACGTTTAGGCAGCAAAGCATGAAGTCGATCTATTTTGACGTTTTTTGGCAAGTAAGACAAATATAACCCTAATGTTTTTGGTATCACCAGAAAGCTCTTTCTCTGCCCTAACTAACAGTGATAACTTTTTACGCGGTACCTGAATAAAGTTATAGTCTAAAGTACGTCAAAATTACGCAATATTTAGTCAAAATATTTTGACGTTTTTCGGCATATAAGTCAGCGGTGACCTATAGTTTTTTTGGTATCAAATAAAAGCTCTAACCCTTAGGTATCCAACGGCGCTAAATCTTTTCACGCGGTACTTGAAAAAAATTACGGCCAAAACCATGGCGGTGGTCCAGTATTATTAATAATTCAAATGTAT
The DNA here is from genome assembly GCA_030248245.1 of Trissonchulus sp. WLG1_4. NCBI lineage: Eukaryota > Metazoa > Nematoda > Enoplea > Enoplida > Ironidae > Trissonchulus > Trissonchulus sp. WLG1_4. Next base: position 23,677 of record JASANF010000293.1, read on the forward strand.
TTTGACGCTATTGGAAACATGTCAGCCAGAATCTATAGTTTGGTTAGTGTCAATTGAAAGCGCCTTTTCTGAACTATCTAACTGCGGAAACTAGAAAATTTTTGGTGGACCCTAAAAAAAGTTATTCCCAAAACAGTGGTGGCTGAAAAACATTATTATGTGGTCAAAGACGTTTTTCCGTATATAAGTCAGCGTTAACGTATAACTTTTTTGGTATCAAATGAAAGCCCGTCTTCTGCCCTATCCAACTTTGAAAACTAGAACCTTTTAGGTGTACCTGAAATAAGTTATCGTCAAAAGTTCGTTTTTGAAACCAATTTTGTTCGAAAAAATTTCTCATCAACTACTCACACCATAAACGTATTGAACAAAAGTTCGAAAAATTGAAATCGTTATAACTCGCGTCAGAAACGTTGAAACGTTCTACGTTGACGTAGAAACACAAAATTGACAGCATTCAACTTAGAATTGAAGGGGCTTTCGAATGATATCTTACATGACGTTTACGGACGCAACGGCCAGTCATGTATGACTATTATTTTATACTGACCCTTGGTCGCCGTTTACGTCATCATGCGACCTATCAATCGACAGCACTTGATGAATGCAAGCATATAAAACAAGTTTCACGTCGATACCATAACCCTAAAAAAGTTGTGGCTCCTGGTATTTTGCCCTTTGGTGACTACCTATAATCACCTCATATGCGATCAAATCGCAATGTAATTCAAATTTAATGAAAATTTGAAAAATTTTTCAAAAAATTTACTTTGTCATATAATAAATTACGTCAAGTTCTAGATTTGGTCGAACTAGTCTAAACTAGACGCGCTTGTCAAATTTAAAGTCAAATTGTCAAATTCAATTTTAAACTAAAATTTAAAATTTTTTAAAAAAGATTTTATTGTCAAACATTGCTTGGCTTCACGTTATAAAACTAGTCGAACTAGTCTAAACTAGACGCACTAGTCTTGTAATAATAATAAGAATAATAATAATAATAATAACGGAAATGACAGATACAAAAGGGTTGCCTTTTGCTTTGCAAATTGTTCGGCAACTCAATAATATTAATAATTACCATCTTTAATTACCATCTTTAAAACTATCCTATTTTTTGTGATAATTATAATAATAGGGTGAAGTGGCTTTTGAAAGGTTGGCGTTGATGTTCTAAACATGAAATAAGCTTACATTATGATGGACGTGGCCCAGTTCTCTGGTTCCAGGTCAATAAAGTTGGAGTTATTTTATTGTCAAAATTAATCTTACGTTTTTCGGCACATAAGTCATAGTTTTTATGGTGTCAAATAAAAGCTGTTCTTATATCCTAACTGATGTCGCAAACTAGAACATTTTACCAGCTAGCTAAAAAAAGTTATGGCGTAAAAAGTTTTTACGTAAACTGAGTATTTTTCAAAAATGTTACGTAACGTCCATGTTACCATTGATATAACAAAAAAAACGCTTCCATGAAGCCATCCATATAACTGTGATCCTTACACAAAACAGTTTTTATTCCATCAGTGACCATGGAGCCGGCCATACGGGTCTAATTCTGAAATTTATTCTATTCAAAAATTTTATCTTGCATTTTTCTGTATATAAGTCAGCGTTAACGTATAGCTTTTTTGGTATCAAATAAAAGCCCATAGTCTGCACTATCTAATAGTGAAACCTAGAACCTTTTACTTGGTCCCTGGAAAAAGTTATTGCCTAAAGTTCATTTTAGAAAACATTTTGTTCGAAAAAATTCCTCCGCGACTACTCACACCATATGCGTATTGACCAAAAGTTCGGAAAAATTGAAACCGTTATAACTTGCTTCAACGTTGACGTAGAAACATGAAATTGACTGCATTCTGCTTGGAACTTCAGGCGCTTTCGAATGACACCTTACTTGACGTTGACGGACGCCACGTTAAATCAGCGTTTAACAATTAATTAATTGAACATTGGTTGGAATAACGCACAAACATAAAAATAATGTCATAGCAAAGACAATTTTTAGCGCTTTGTAATGACATGTCACATGATTGCGCCACTTTTTGAAAATAAGACCAAATTTCAAATTCTAAATTTCGACGTACGTTAAACGTTACGCCACAGGATCATGTGACCCATTATTTGAAAGCTCTCAGAATTTGCTCATAAATGACGCTAATATTATTATTGTACTAGCACTGTATCAAAAGTTATTACTCCCGAAAACTTTTACTAAAAGGGGCCGACTACATAGATCACACCATGTGTGATCAAATCTCACTTTGGTTGCCATAATGCTAAAATTTGAGAAAATTTAAAATTTTGCCATATTATTAAAAACACCATGGTACTTACGCATTTGGTCTAACTAGTCTAAACTAGACGAACTAGACTTGTAATTACCTTACTATTTACCTTACTATACTATATAAACTTTCTTGCTCAAAAATAATTACAATAATAACTCAGGATCCGCTCAACGCAGAAACGTTGAAACAACTCATTTTTACCTTATCAGATAGCCGACAGCGTGGCCAAAAAATTTTCTATTCAAGGTCAGTTCATAAAAAAACCGTTTAATCGCTAAACCGGTTTAAAAAAATAAAAAATTTGCATACTGACATTTTCGGGCTCGAACACTACTACGATGAATGTAAGATGATACTATAGTGTCATTTAATTCGCAAACTTAATTTAATAACTTGCCTCAACGTTAACGTAAAAACATAAAATTGACACCTTTCAACTCAGAACAGCAGGCGCTTTTGAATGATACCTTACTTCACGTATACCATTCACGTTTAAACGTTTAAATTTCCAATTATAAATTATGACGCAAGCTTAACGTCAAGTTAAAGGCCATGTCACCCATCATTTGAAAGCTCTAACAATTTTCTCTGAAATGACGTTAAAATTTGTATTCTCCCACTACCGTATCAAAAGTTATGGGTCCTGATAATTCATAAAAAGGGCTAACTGTCCTACAGATCACACCATGGGTGATCACATCACAAAACAATTGAATTTAGGCAAAAATTTAAAAAAATTTTTGCTTATTTTTTAATTATAGTAACATAAATAGACTTAACTTAGATATATACGACGTGGTCAAACTAGTCTAAACTAGACGCACTAGACTTGTTACAATATATTTACAATATATTTACAATATTTACAATATATTTACAATATATTTACAATATATTTACAATATTACAATATTTACAATATATTTACAATATATTTACAATATATTTACAATATTACAATATATATTAATTACTTTACTATACTATATAAATTTTTCGGCAAAAAAGAGAAATGATAATAACTCAGGAACCGCTCAAAGTAGAAACTTCGTTTTTGCGTTATTAAATAGCAGGGATCAAGGCCAAGATGTTTTCTATTCAGAGTTAGTCGGTTAAATGAACCGCTGAGCCGTTAAACCGGTTTGAAAAAATGAAAATTTTTTACACTCATATTTTCGGGCTCGAACAACTACTACGATGACTGTCTGATGATATAGCGATATTTCGTGTCTATGGTAAGCAATATTGAAAGCGTCATAACTTGGTTCAACATTGACGTACAAACATATAATTGACGGCACTCAACTCAGAACAGAAAGCGCTTTCAAATGACACCTAACTTGACGTATACAATTCACGTTTAAACGTTTAAATTTCCAGTTATAAATTATGACTCAAGCTTAATGTCAACTTACAGGGCCGTGTCACCCATCATTCGAAAGCTCTCGTAATTTGCTTTCAAATAATGCCAAAATCATTGCAGTATCTCCACGCTATCAAACGTTACGGCTACTCAAAACTTTGCTGAGGGGGCTGACTACATGAATGGCATGTGTGATAAAATCTCAGTGTGATTGAAAATTTGGCAAAATTTTGCCAATTATATATTTAGCATTCTGCTGTTTCTTTTTCACTACAGGGAATTGTCGAACTAGTCTAAATTAGACGCACTAGACTTGTTAATATTCTTATTGTACCTAAAGTCTAACCAAAAATGCTGGACACTAAGACAAAAAAACAAAAAGATTTCATTACGAATAGAACAATTTTCAGCCATGAAGAGTACAGCAACTATTCAAAAAATCACGTCACCTGTTTTGTCTCAGCGTTCAGTAATTTCTGGTCAGTCTTCAGTTTAGCCGTCAAAATGTTGTCAGAGCTCAATTGCATACATAGCAATAGGCCATACCCAAGGCATCCTTTGCCAACGGCTTCAGAATGTGCTGGTACCGACGCGCTGATATTCAATTTAGCAATTTAAACATTGTTTTCGGCCTAGTATCAGTTCGCAAACCAACAGTCCCAGTTCGCAAACTTTTTAATTACGGTCCAACATTTGTCAGGGGCCCGGTTCGCAAACTCTGAGTAGCAGTTCGCAAACTCTAGTCTAATCTAACACCTAATCTAACAGACACACAAAGACCAACACAAAATAAAGGCGACGGTTTACATACGCAACGTAGACGTCACGTAACATAGACTTGTCAAAATCAGGGATTAAATAGACAACATAGAAGTAGGCCAATACATAACATCAACCGCCAGTTAAATTACGGTTGGTGCATCATTGAAAAGTCTACTGCAGCTGGTGGCCCCAGTCAAACATAGGCAATAAAAATTTTCCGGCTTTAAGGGGGGGCTACCTGTATAAGATTTAATTTTAGGTTCTCCAACTTGCTTAAAAATTGCATACATTGTAGTCCCAATGAAGGCGCATCGCAGATTAAATGGCTTCATTCATGCTTTACCAGAGCCCTTTTTAATTTATAATTTAAAGTTTAATTTAATCCGATTTAAGGTTTAAAATTAAAAAAAGATTCACCTTTCAAAAAATAATTTCGTAACGTTCACGTTTCAGAAAACTGAAATTTCTCAACGTTCCCCTTTCAGAAAGCCAAAATTTTGGAACTTTCACTTTTCAGAAAGTTTCAGAAAATAAGCAAAATTGAAAAACTTTTATTTTTGACCTGGGTATCCCTCCCCCCCTTAAGAGGCTAGTACCGTAATCCGCACTTAGAGTCTAGTACCGTAAAACCAGCGTAAGACTGTGGTGTTGGTAACATCAAAGAAGTCTATGTCGCGTATTTAAGTAGTTATAAATTAGAAATGGATGTCTATGCTACGTGGGGTAGACGTTGTGTATGTACACGAAGGCGACTTATATTGACACAGACAAAAGGAGGCAATTATCAAAACAATTAGATTTTAAGATATCTGTGGACGTTATCCAAGAAAGTTTTGACTTCAATGTCCATTAGTTCACCAGAAGCAAACCATGGAGTGATTATGAATCAAAACCGTGTCTATTTATACTGTAAAATTACAATAATCATTTTATTCTCTATACGCTACCTCTCTATACTGCCCCTTCTGTCTACTACCACGTCTCTCTACTTTTATTTTATAGGGTTACTGTAGTTTAGTTTATCTACTATATTTGAAAATATGTTACTATAAGACTACACATTTAATCATTGTTTTAATTATCATTTAAAAAATACTATACACTATTTTAATTTTCAAATTGTCAATTTTTAAGGTGAAAGGTTTAAAGTTAAAGGTTTAAGGGAAACTTGCCTAAACCAAAAATATACCTAACGCCCCACGCACGTGGTTGGGGAAACTTTCATATAACAGAAATTTTTGTGACAAAATAAAGCTTTACAATTGGAAGAAATGTAAGTGGGTTTTGAAAAGACGATGCTCACTATTTGTAAGCGTTTAAACGTTTGTCGGACTAAACAACTAAACAACACTAAACAAATAGCGTTTTTTCAACCCGTAAACGTGTAAACTGTTTGTTCCAAATCGTTCAAACATGTAAAAGCGTTTAAGCGATTTAAACCGTTTAAACGTGCCCGTGTCTATTAGCGACCCTGGGTCTGGAGAATAGACTAGACTTGTTAATATTCTTATACTATCCTAACTATAATGATAATGAAAATATCAGGTAACAACTACTGATACAGTAAGGCGTACGTAACAGTGATAAAGCGTTTGCAGTCAATATTACATGACGGTCCGCAGCCGCTGAGATAGGGACTGCGTAAAATGTGGTTATTTTATACTACGCAACTGCATCATCTTTGCACCGTTCCAAATTAAAAAAATATTTAAAAAACTGTGTTTGTCGAAAAAATCTGGCATACATGGCGTTACAAACGAAAGGTCAAATTCGTATTTTAGTGCAACTTAGCAAAACAGAACCTTTTACTTACCAAAACGTAGTTATTTTTTCATACGCGGTTACTCCGCGATAATCCTCCGCCCAAAAGAACATTAAAACAGCTGATATCAACTACAGCTATATCAGCACATGTCATCTTTTCTAAAAGTAAAGTGGTATCATACTACGAAGCAGCTTTTTGGACGTTGCTGCTAATTTCTGGAAATTTGCACTGCTGCGGAAGTAAAAAGGCGCGCTGATGTTTCAATTATTGGGATGCCGACAATTTGCGAAGCACAAACCGGGGCTATCTTATTCTTTTCAATATGGCACTCACTGATGATTTAGCCAAACTTGACACGAGCGCAATGGGCTGGGTCTTCGACATAATTGATTTTCTAGCTGAGGTTAGTCTTAATTAGCAACTTGGTTACGTTTTTTACGGAATCAGATTGGACTGGATACGGTTTCAGAATGACATCGGACTGAATACAAGGCCGCGGCTCAATTTTAGTCCGAACCCATTCCTAAGCTCACTGAAGTAAACGAACTGGACATGCGCGTTTAACATTAGCATCTATAGTCAAGGCCTTTTAGTTTCACTGAAAAACACAGCACTAAAAGTTAAGTCCGTTTAATACGAAGATTTCGGAATAGCACCTTTCAACATAACATAAGACCGTTTAGTCCGATTAAAATTAACTCTTAAATCCCGTAAGGAATAGGCCCAGGGAATGAAAATTTTAACCTAGGGCCTATTCCTTTACCAGATTAAAGGGTTAAATATAGTCGGACTAAACGGTTTAAAAATTTAGCTCAAAAATGCCATTCTAAAACGTCAGGATTAAACGGACTTAACTTCTAGCGCGCTGCTTTTTAATCGGACTAAACGGACTTAACTATGCACGCTAATGTTAAGCGTGCATGTTAGTCGTCTAATCTAATCTAATTTAATCTAATCTAATATAATTTAATCTTTCAATCTACTATAATTTGTAATTTTAAATTTGACGTGCGGTAACTTAGATCAGCCAAAAAGTAATAAATTATTAGTTTTTAGCTGACCTAAGTAACGAACGAGCCTTACCTTACAATATCAAATTTTAGCAAAGAATATGTGGTCAGTATATACATGGGCTTTGAAAATGCATGTATTCAATACAAATCAAATTTGATAAATCGAATTTACACAGTCATTGCATCAATGACTGATGCAACTACTACAATTCAATTGCCACAATCACTAATTAGCTTTCAGAGTCTATTAGTTTCAGAGTCAAAGACAATCATTCACACAAAGAAGCAAACAGTGACGGCATTTGTTAGCATTACATGTGGGCATTGAAGGTGGAAAAGGTGTCAAAATCAAGTTGCTATACCATCACCAAAGAACCAAAAACATCATTGAAACAATGATGAACATTTGTATAAGAATCTAGCTTTTAGGGTCGATTCATACTTACAGCCGTATGTCCGTTCAGCCTGCAGAATGACTTCACTAGCAGCCTAGTGCAGTGGATCAACCAGCGCGTGTGACGTCATTATTTCGTCATTTTGTCGGCTGAACGGACATTACGGCTGTAAGTATGAATGGAGCCTTGGGCTTTCCATTTTTAAATTTTAGGTTTGTTTAAAAAACTGTTCTGCTGTTAATAAATATATATATAAATATCTGAGAGATGACCGAATTTCAAATCATTGCGCTTATCACTCTTTCACAGCTGTAGCACAAACTGACAGTTGACACTGAATTCGATGGTGAACCGTCCCCCATTTTATATGTTCATTATATGTGATTTGAATAAAAAATTTACTATAGTATTAATTTTTTTCTGTTGAGTTGAATTGTAAACAACACAGACAAACAAATGGTTGTGAAAACTGTGAAAAAAACAATAATTGAATCCTGTTTTAACACTAATTTTACACTTTTTGTTGCAAAGCTCCGTGGCACAATTGACAACTTAAGCATGGCGACAACTTAGCTATGAAAAATGAAACAGCAAAAATATGCAACCGTTTATTTGAAAAAAAGTCACGTGCATTTAAAGTCACAGGGTCATGTGACCCAACACCCTCAATTTGCTTACGAACATACATGTACACGGTGTCTCGGTCTCGGGGGGGCTTGTCCCGGAACTTTTGACATTTCGGGGAGGGGCTTGTCCCAATTTTTTGTTCCAAAAAAGCAAAAATTTCCAATTTTTGCCTAAAAATGTGAAATTTTTTGCGAAATTCCGATATTTTTGGCAATTTTTTTGCTTTTCGCTCATCTTTGAAGCATTTTACGGCGATCTGAGGCGACTTTGGGGTTTCAAGGAGGGGGGCTTGTCCCGACTGGTCAAATCTGTGGGGGGCTTGTCCCGAAATTTCAAATCTGGGGGGGGTTGCAATATTATTATTATTGCATTATTATAGTGACACCAATTATCAAGTTATTTGCACCCAAAACAAATTTTGCTAAAAGGAAAGACTACACCGATCACACCATGTGTCCAACGGAATTGCATTGCGAAAAAACTTAAAAAAATGCTAATTTTGAAAATGTCAAATGACTCAACTTGACTAAACATCTGATTTAGTCCAACTAGTCTAAACTAGACGCACTAGACTTGTATTAATTAATAGGATATAAACTATCCTATGCATGATGATAAATATAATAATCCAGTTTTTAATGTACCAAACCCAGTTTCAAATATACCAAACGAAAGCTCATAACCCGCTTATCATTTTTCGGTAAACTCCTAAGCTTAATTCTAGGATGGAAATAAAACTAATTTTTGGAACCAGTCCGTAGTGTTAAATAAAACACACAAAATAACTTAAACTGATTTTAACTTACCAATGTCGTAATCCCCGTGGTGTAGTGGTTAGCATCGAGGAGTCTCACCCCTCTGGTCGCTGGTTCGAGTCCAGTCGGGGGTCGTTTTTTCAAATTTTTAACTTGGGTTTTTTTTAGAGTAACGAAAGTATTGCATTTCGATCACATACTTGCGTATAGATCTAAGGCATTTCTTTATCAGAATTTTTCTCAAATTTTTTTGTCCTTTTTGTGATCCGCGTATTTGCTTCAAGTACATAGATTCCTAACATACCCGACGCACTAGATTTGTAATTAATATACTTTATACTATCCTATTCATAATGATAATGAAACTCTCAACTCCACATTGAAGTATCAGTTAGAACCATGTGTGGCATTATAACGTTCAGCTTTCGAATCTAGGGCAGTCGCTTGGCTCCAAAGTTATACGCAGCGTAAAATGGAGTTATTTGTATGTTGCTAAGAACAACGTTTAAACTTTTTTACTGAAAACGCGGTACTTAGCATCTGTTTCATCAAAATGTCTAAAAGAGGCGTTAATGCTTCATACTACACTACTAAGCTGTGACTTTGAGTTTAAGAGGGCGTAAAAAGGAGTTATTTTTCCTCCGCTGAATCCTCCGCGACAGGCCATTTGTAGTTAGTTATTTCTGGAGATAAACCACAACAATGGCCACAGCTTAGGCTAAGAACATCGTAGAAAGATGAAAATTGTGTCATTGGATAGACAATTTTTAGCCCTTTCGAATGACGTATCACATAATGGCGCAACTTCCTGAAAATAAGTCCAAATTTCACTTTCTAAGTTTTGACGTACGTTAAACGTCACGTCACAGGGTCATGTGACCCATCATTTGAAAGCTCTAACGATTTCCTCACAAATGACGTTAAAGTTATTATTGTACCACTACCGTATTAAAAGTTATGGCCCCTCAAAATTTTCATAAAAGGGGCTGATTGTACAGATCACACCATGAGTGATCAAGTTTCTGAGCAATTGAATTTAGGCAAAAATTTGAAAAATTGTTGTTCATTTTTTAATAATGTAACATAAAGCAGACTAAACTAACATAACTACGCTATAGTCTAACTAGTCTAAACTAAACGCACTAGACTTGTTACAATATTTACAATATATATTACAATATATTTACAATATATTTACAATATATTTACAATATATTTACAATATATTTACAATATATTTACAATATATTTACAATATTTACAATATATTACAATATATTTACAATATTTACAATATATTTACAATATTTACAATATATTTACCTTACTATACTATATAAACTTTCTTGCTAAAAAATAATTACGATAATAACTCAGGATCGGCTCAACGCAGAAACGTCATTTTTACGTTATCATATAGCCGACAGCGTGGCCAAAAATTTTTCTATTCAAAGTCAGTTCGTAAAGGAAACCGTTTAACCGCTAAACCGGTTTGAAAAAAATAAAAAATTTTCATACTGACATTTTCGGGGTCGAACATCTACTACGACGAATGTAAGATGATACTATAGTGTCATTTAATTCTAAAATATTCAGACCGTCATAACTTGCCTCAACGTTAACGTAAAAACATAAAATTGACGCCTTTCAACTCAAAACAGTAGGCGCTTTTGAATGATACCTTACTTGACGTATACTATTCACGTTTAAACGTTTAAATTTCCAATTCTAAATTATGACGCAAGCTTAACGTCAAGTTAAAGGCCATGTCACCCATCATTTGAAAGCTCTAACAATTTCCTCTCAAATGACGTTAAAATTATTATTTTCCCACTTCCATATTATGAAAAGTTATGGTCCCTGAAAAATTTCTTAAAAACGGCTGATTGTACTACAGATCACACCGTGGGTGATCAAATCCAAAAACAATTGAATTCAGGCAAAAAATTCAATTTTTTTGCTCATTTTTCAAATAATGTAACATAAATAGACTTAACTTAGATATATACATGGTCGAACTAGTCTAAACTAGAAGCACTAGACTTGTTACAATATATTTACAATATATATTACAATATATATTAACCTAATAATAATGATAATGATAATAAGCAGGTTTCGTCTTCGCAGTGATCTCAGAAACCCCTGGCGTATGATATTTTCACCATTCATATGGCTGATAAAACAGCATAGACCAAATTATAGCGGTTTTTGTCCGGGCGCCAAGGTCATTACTACGTCAACTTGCAGTAAAGGGGTCATGTGACCCATCAATCGAAAGCGCTTTGTCTCCCCATTCCAATGGTGAAATTCCCAAGTGGCTGCGACCCCCATAACAAAAGTTATGGGGGTTTTAAGGTTTTCACACCATAGAACACTTTTATCATAATTAAATCGTAATTACTAAATTACGATATGTGTTCTTTTTCCTCATGTCTTTAAAGGCGCCATAACTGGCCTTTAGAACGCCGGACAGACAAACGAACAGCATCATTGGACTGCTGGCAAGCAGGGCTTTCAAATGAGGGGTCACATGACTACATAGCGCCTCAGGTTACCCCGAAATATAAATCTCAGGGTATGCTCACGTGACAAGGTCATGTGACCCCTCATTTAAAAGCGTTCTTTAATTTAAGACGATTGATGTAAGTGTCATGTTTGTACGTCATTCCTATCGTCCGCTAGACGTCTTTTAAAATTGACCTTTCGTGACTAACTATAATCAGCCCATGTTAGATCAAATCTCTTTACATGTAAATTTTAACTGTTTTTTTTTTAAAAATCAGTAAGATTAACACTGAAGTGTCCTGAAGCTTAAGTATGTTGTCAAACTAGTCTAAACTAGACGCACTAGTCTTGTTACATATATTAACCTAATAATAATGATAATGATAATAAGCAGGTTTCGTCTTCGCAGTGATCTCAGAAACCCCTGGCGTATGATATTTTCACCATTCATATGGCTGATAAAACATCATATACCAAATTATAGCGGTTTTTGTCCGGGCGCCAAGGTCATTACTACGTCAACTTGCAGTAAAGCGGTCATGTGACCCATCAATCGAAAGCGCTTTGTCACCCCATTCCAATGGTGAAATTCCCAAGTGGCTGCGACCCCCATAACAAAAGTTATGGGGGTTTTAATGTTTTCACACCATAGAACACTTTTATCATAATTAAATCGTAATTACTAAATTACGAAATGTGTTCTTTTTCCTCATGTTTTTAAAGGCGCCATAACTGGCCTTTAAAACGCCGGACAGACAAACGAACAGCAGCATTGGACTGCTGGCAAGCAGTGCTTTCAAATGAGGGGTCACATGACTACATAGCGCTTCAGGTTACCCCGAAATATAAATCTCAGGGAATGCTCACGTGACAAGGTCATGTGACCCCTCATTTAAAAGCGTTCTTTAATTTAAGACGATTGATGTAAGTGTCATGTTTGTACGTCATTCCTATCGTCCGCTAGACGTCTTTTAAAATTGACCTTTCGTGACTAACTATAATCAGCCCATGTTAGATCAAATCTCTTTACATGTAAATTTTAACTGTTTTTTTTTAAAAAATCAGTAAGATTAACACTGAAGTGTCCTGAAACTTAAGTATGTTGTCAAACTAGTCTAAACTAGACGCACTAGTCTTGTTACATATATTAACCTAATAATAATGATAATGATAATAAGCAGGTTTCGTCTTCGCAGTGATCTCAGAAACCCCTGGCGTATGATATTTTCACCATTCATATGGCTGATAAAACATCATATACCAAATTATAGCGGTTTTTGTCCGGGCGCCAAGGTCATTACTACGTCAACTTGCAGTAAAGCGGTCATGTGACCCATCAATCGAAAGCGCTTTGTCACCCCATTCCAATGGTGAAATTCCCAAGTGGCTGCGACCCCCATAACAAAAGTTATGGGGGTTTTAATGTTTTCACACCATAGAACACTTTTATCATAATTAAATCGTAATTACTAAATTACGAAATGTGTTCTTTTTCCTCATGTTTTTAAAGGCGCCATAACTGGCCTTTAAAACGCCGGACAGACAAACGAACAGCAGCATTGGACTGCTGGCAAGCAGTGCTTTCAAATGAGGGGTCACATGACTACATAGCGCTTCAGGTTACCCCGAAATATAAATCTCAGGGAATGCTCACGTGACAAGGTCATGTGACCCCTCCTTTGAAAGCGCTCCTTAAATCAAGACGATTGATGTAAGTGTCATGTTCGTACGTCATTCCTATTGTCCGCTAGACGTCTTTTAAAGTTGACCCTTCGTGACTAACTATAATCAGCCCATGTTAGATCAAATCTCTGTACATGTAAATTTTAACTGAATTTTTTTTAAATCAGTAAAATTAACACTCAAGTGTCCTGAAACTCAAGTATGTTGTCGAACTAGTCTAAACTAGACGCACTAGTCTTGTTACAATATATTTACAATATATTTACAATATAGTTACAATATATATATATACAATATATATTAACCTAATAATAATGATAATGATAATAAGCAGGTTTCGTCTTCGCAGTGATCTCAAAAACCCCTTGCGTATGATATTTTCACCATTCATGTGGCTGATAAAACAACATATTACAAATTATAGCGGTGTTCTTTTTTCTCATGTCTTTAAAAGCGCCATAACGGGCCTTTTAAACGCCGGACAGACAAACGAACAGCATCATTGGACTGCTGGAAAGCAGGGCTTTCAAATGAGGGGTCACATGACTACATAGCGCTTCAGGTTACCCCGAAATATAAATCTCAGGGTATGCTCACGTGACAAGGTCATGTGACCCCTCATTTGAAAGCGCTCCTTAAATCAAGACGATTGATGTAAGTGTCATGTTTGTACGTCATTTCAATCGTCCGCTAGACGTCTTTTAAAATTGACCCTTCGTGACTAACTATAATCAGCCCATGTTAGATCAAATCTCTTTATATGTAAATTTTAACTGAATTTTTTTAAAAAATCAGTAAGATTAACACTCAAGTGTCCTGAAACGTAAGTATGTTGTCGAACTAGTCTAAACTAGACGCACTAGTCTTGTAATAATAATTAATAGGATATAAACTATCCTAAGCAAAATGATAAATATAATAATTCGGTTTTGAGTATACCAAAAGAAAGAGCAAGTTATGCCTCTTAACACACTTATACGCATTAGTCAAAATTGGTTCAAATTTTAAAATTTTCAAATTCTTTTTACCAACTTCATTAAATCACCGCAGAAACCTTCTTATTTAACGATGTTTTAAACGCAAATTTTCAGAAGCACGGGTGGCGCAGTGGAGTAGCGTGTGGTTTCTACGTAATTTGTTACGGCGAACCAGTGGTACCCAGTTCGATTCTGGGCCGATGCAATTTTTTTATTTTTTTATTTTTGATTTTCATAATAACAAAGATCGATCATTTTTGTAATTTCACGTAGTATTTGTAATCCTTTTCCAGCCAATAGAATTGTTCCAAAACTATATAGATATGCAAATTAGTTTAAAAATTAGTATAAAAGGGGGCAGAAAAATGCGAAGATCGTCAGTCTTGACTGACCAGCAAGCCGTCTAATTTGACGGCTTGCTATTTTTGTAAACTGTGGCCTTCTAGGAAGAAGGGTCGCAGTTCAACCCACGGGATTTCGGCTTTGGCCGTTCTCCTGTGGTAGGTGGCAGTTTTCAATCACAATATTGGTTGAGAGCTGCCTAAACAGTGAGTCCCTTGAAAGGTGACTGCTGTCAGCATTTGAGGCTGCAGCCCTTTCCTTTAAAGGTGACTGCAGTCAGCTTCAAGAAGATGCTGCTTTCTAAGCTTCACAGTGTAATTCTTAGGTTGACTAGCGTGGTCAGATTTTTCAAATTTGACTCAGCGTGTGTTTAATCAAGTTTCAATCAACAGATTCGAAATTGATTTAAAATTAAAAAAATAAGCCGTTTCTGAATAGTGAGTAGCTACGCAAATTTGAATTTGCATTTAGCAGTCAAATCTGAATGGGTACTGATATATCCAACTGTAATTACTCAGAAACGGCTTACTTTTATCAAAAGTATTTTGTGGTCATGTGACGTAGCCGCCTCAAGTCACCCCTCATTCGACAGTTCTGACAATTTCCTCATAAACGACGTTAAAACTTTTGCAGTATCAAAATGTTATGTTTCCTGAAAACACTTCCAAAAAGGGCTGACTACACAGCGTACACCGTGTGTAATCAAATTGCTAATACTTGCATTCATACTAAATTGGCTAAATTTATGAAATAATAAATGAACTCGATTCAACTTGAATCAATCTGATCTGGGCGAACTAATCTAAACTAGACGCACTAGTCTTGTAATAATAATAATAATATTAATAATAATAACGGACATGACAGATACAAAAGGGTTGCCTTTTGCTTCGTAAATTGGTCGGCAACCCAAAAAACAGGAATATGAATACAATGGGTTGCACCCCTGCTTCGCTGGGGAGTCGGCAACCCGCTTATTTCATACCAGGCCAGTCACATGTTGCACAGAATGCCAACATGTAGCCTTAGAGTGAACAGTTAGTTAGTTAGAACACAGCCAGGCTGGAGAGTGTCTCACTCTTCTTCTATATAGAGTGAGACACTATTATGTACTCTTGGTAAAACCACCTTTGTGAAAGTGAAATCCATCCTAATAGTGAAACATATTCCTAAACAGACACAGTCCCAATTTTTTGACGCTATTGCATGACTGCTTCAAAAAACGTACGACGTGGCTCATGACTACTAGCAACACTATTTATTTCTTGCCTTACGTGCAATTCCATCGGTCTGTTAAAAAATATTCTTTCTTTACAATCAGCCAATTTTTAGTTTGCTTCTTTTTGTCGGGCAGGTAGGTTGCGTTTCCTTTCCGTGTCCTTCCCTATTGCTATATTTATACATTTATGCTTTGTCCCAGTTTTTTTACGCGGCGATCTCAGCCGCCGCGCATATACAGTACTTATGTACTATAATACAAAAGCGCAATTAACACCAATACGCTTTTCGCTGTGTTAATTGCTTTGAAAAATTTCACATTATTTGTGTGAGCGTGTATGTTCATTAAATTTCAATTAGATTTCAAGAAAATTGTATTGTGTCAATTTCTACAGTAGGCTTTGTAATTTCATACTATACTACGTAACGTATAGGCTAGTCGAGCTTAGCAGTGATTGCCTGAGAACTGGTACTTAAACAGCCAATCTAGTTTTTAGACAAACCCAGAATGCGCCTCGGATACTGTTGTTACGCGTGGGAAAGTTCGCATATCTGTCAAGTGCTCGAAAGTTTTGCACATAGTAGGCAGTAATACAACAAAACCTGTTGCAACAAATCCTCACAGATTGTTTATCAGCGCATCGGTAACAGAACACTTCTAGGTTATAAGCTGTTGGCATTTCGCAAACCATACATGGCTTGCAGGCTGCGTCACGACAATGCATGCATGAAGAACTTTAGCAGCTGCATTTGTACGCAGCACGCGGTTTTAACGTTTTCTTTTTGACTAGATTTTACTGAAATCACTTATTGAATTAAAGGGTTATTTGTAATACGATTTGTAATAAGTTTTCTGAATAAGAGTGGGATTAAATAATGTTAAAAGTGCTTTAAAAATTTGAAATTTTGCTTTATAATCAAAAATCATGCAGGCTCTGTACCTAAGCATGTCGCAACAAAATTTATTGAAAATTGGTTAATTGGTTAAAAAAATTAACTCACAAGACTTGCTTGTTGTATCGATAAACCTCCTTAATGCACGTTGTACATTCGTATATGTACATTCGTACAGTAAATGCACATGTACATTCATGCATAAAATGTGCATGTACATTCGTTATGCGTTGTCCTGGGCTAAGCTTTATTCCGTTCGGATAGGTCTCTGATCAGCTCAATAAGCGAACAGGTTCACGCATAAATCCACACTATTATCCAATCAGAGTGTGCAACGTGCAGCGTTTACTTTTTGTTTATTCATTATCGTTAAGCAACACACAATATTCCAGCAATGTAAATATGTTTTAAAGCCGGTTTGTGTACTAGTGTGAATACTGAGAATATGTGCACAAGATTGCAAACAATTACGAGCGTTTACAGTAAGGATCTCATCATACTTCAACCATGAATCCATTCAACCAGCAAAATAACAAAATAATTGCGACACAAATTATGTATAAGCTCGGATTGTGGCGTTAAATGTTCGTAATTTTTCCGGCTGAATATACATGCGGCTGTGAGTATGAAACGAGCCCAACCGATTAAACTGTGTGTAGAGTAATAGGTTACATTATTCAAGGACAAATACGTAACAGTGAAACAGTGTGCAAGCTGTAATCGTGAAAGTAATCACAAAACACGGCCCCTATTTCCGTGTAACGGTATATAACCTACTAAGCCTGAAAAATTATTATCCGTACTTTCGGTTAATATTGGCTACTAACCTGGTTTAGACACTATTTAAAAGTTACTACTACTATTTGAGTGTTTTGTTGTAACTGTGCAACGGATTACCGTTACATGCTTAGTATCTATGTAACCGCGTACATGGATAGTAATCACTTTTAGTATAAAACCTTCACTAAACGGTTCACGGTTAAGTATTTATGGCTGCAACCGCACCCGTCCTCTCTTCAATTCTATTGCTTTTTCGATAAAAATGCTTAACAAAACAAGCTCTAAACTCCCCATTGAGAACCAAATATAACGGCAGGTTTACCATAGAATTGACTTGAAACAAAAGATAGAAAATGCGAATACCGAATAGGGTCAGCGAAATCACGCCGAAGGAGTTTAAATTGATTATTTGCTTCGGTATTATCACAAAGACCAAGGTGGCTGTGGCTACAGTGGCAACCGACGCGTTCATTCGTTTCTGGCGTTGAATGTAAGCGTCTGTGTCTGGTAGTCCTAGAGCCGCAAGTTGATTTTTCGCTGAAGCCAAAACATAAATGTTGGCTATCACAGCCACTAAACCACTGATTTGGTTGAATGCATTGTAGTATAAAGCGTAGTAAGCATGAGTAGACGTGCCGAACTCACACTGCTGGGATTCTAAAGTGTTATTGTTGAGTAGATTTACTATATAGGCGGCTACTGTCGAAAAAAGTTGAATGGCCATTGCCAAACCCATTAAAATATTTTCATAATATTGTCCCCAATTGCTGCGGTACCAGTTAACCCAAGTTATCGCTATAACACGCTCGGCTGATATTACTACAGTTCCAATAGAAGTCCAAAAAATGCCAACCGCTAAAAAATGAAACCAAGGCATAAACAGACAATCTTGGAATTAGGTCGTCATAAGTGTTCTTATAAATCAAATAAATCCGACCTGCTCCTGCCGACAGAAACCCGCCACCGTAAACTACGTCGCCAATTGCAAGAAACGAAAGCAAGCGAAATTTTTTTGTAGCAAAGGACACATACGGAATAAAAGCGTTGATACAAATTGTAGCTGTACCAGTCAATATGTATACCACCATTAATTCTAGTCGATTCTGTCGTAGTTCCAGTCGTTCAGCTTCGGTTAAATTCATTGCTGGTATTCAAGCGGTAATTTGATTAATATTTTATTAGGCGCCCAATGTAGTTTTATAACTTCGAACCCAGAGATAACTTTCTCGCGAAAGGTAGTAAAATATTTTTATAAAACTGTTTCTGACACATTCCTGAACAATTTGAAACCAAGGTTTGCGTCAGCAGAACTCAATTACTTACATTTCTCGAGGCATTCGAAACAAACTTCTGTTTCTTCAATAATTATGCTAAAATATTCTAATCTATTGTTACCTTATATTATTTCGTACTTGTTTATTTTCAACTTGCCCACATCTTGAACATTCAATTGCTTGCTTCTTTTCTTTCTTTTCTTTTCAAAAATTTCGCACATTACAGTGCTGTGGAAAAAAGTTTGGGCCAGTCGAAGTTTGAACTGGACTGTATAGAAATGGCCCACAATTATTTCACCGTAATTGAATCAGGGCAACTTTCCCTTCCCTAGGGGAAGAATGCAGTCACCAAGAGCAAGCATCATATCGACAAAGTTTATACTAATATACACAAATAATAAGTTCTAGTCTCAGACAGAATGAAACTAGCAAAGCCTAATGCAAAAGGAGCTTGGAACTATCATACCTATATTTTCACTCTGTGAACCAAAACCTGCTGCGCAGGTCATCTGCACGAAGTATAAATATCGTCATCAACTGACAGTTGCAGCTTTTTTTCTTGTATTGAACTACATGCTTTGTGTATTAAAAGTCGCAGTATACACATAAGTACAATCATGCTAGTGCGAATCAAAACCACTGATTTTGAACCACACCAAAAAATTGCAAAACTGTACACAGCAATATTTGCAATCTCTCTAACATGGGTTACTGCAATCCCGTTTCATTGATGACCATTCTAATTCATACACAAGTTTGCGTCAACCGGTCGTCCATAAATTTCTGACAACTGCTCATTGGTATCAAATGTATCAACTGATGATGCACTTGGGCAACTTTTGGAAGCTCATTTATGCCTTAAATGTCAGTACCGACGTCGACTACGTAGCAGCTTTTCATATGCTTGATGATTGGCATAATGAAGTCAATTTTGTTGGGTGTCATTTATAAACGCTGCAAGTAACGCCGTGCTTGCCATAAGGATGCACTCTGAGCCTCCATATTTGTGTTGGTTGTTCTAGTGGTAGTGGTCTTGTTTGTGACATCGTGCCAAAGATAAATTCCATTTTATCTTTATTCTAAAATACGCTTTGTGTCAACTGTGAACAGTGGATAAATTGAGACTATGTGAATAATGTGAGATGAACTTTTAAACTGAGACATGTGTGAGACTTTACTGCAAGTTTACTATGTAATCAGTCAGACGAAAAGATATCCAATGTTATGAATATTAAATTAGTGATACAAAAATTTTGCAACTACTATTTCATTGTGTCTAGATATACTCATGTATAATATGCAAATAAGCTTCGGGTTTCGTGTGTACTTTAGCCGTACGTTACGTATGTACGTGCTTTTACGTACGTAGGTTGTTACAATGACACGTAGACAAACAATGAACAGAGCTGTAGAACAGACACATTTGGAAAGCACACTGACGCTCACCTGCAACCGCACAATTACACCGATAAAAATGCACAAAGACGCACAATTCTCAGTTAATTGCACGTTATTTCCCGCACACCTCATTCTAAAAAAGCCTGCTGCGCTGTGGCACAGCAGGAAAAACTAATAAAAAAGGGTTTATTCAACCCAATAAAACGTAGAACCACTACTGGGCTCAGATACAAATAGAAAAAACAAAGCCCAATTGGGCTACAGAAAACAAACAAAAGGCCCACTTGGGCTCCAAAGCTTTTGGCCCACAAGGGGGCACAAAAAAACCAAGTTCAAAATACGACGTTCGTAATGTAGCCGAACCGTACAATCTTCAAGCGACAACAATTCCAGACAATCCCAACGAACACAATGGCTAGACCAGCAAGCACCAGCCTGCACACATCAATATGCAAATGAGCTGAACATCTGTACGCATGCACGCACAAATTGGCCTATCGGCCGCCAAATGTCAATACTGACGTATTTTTACGCGGCCCCCTGTAGGTATATACTATATTCAGAATCTCATACTCTTACCTTAATCTGGGTAGCTCGAATTTCTAGTGTTAATTAACACTAGAAAGGTAGGTACCTTGCCTACTTGCCACACATCGACAAATGGAAATTAGCAAAAACTCCCAGTACCTAGAATTGCCGTAGAATGCAAATATGCAGCTTCAAGGCAGAATTGAACTGTCAACTTTCTGATCCGCAAACGGATTCTCAATAAATGCTAAACGCACTATCATTTGAGCTAACCGGGCTAGTCCTAGGGGTAAGCCAGCTGTCAGTTCGATGAGTTAATTTACGTACTAACGAGAAGCGACAAGCAGAACGGTATGTTGTGCAAGCGTACAATAGTAGCTTTTTACGGTTAATTATTAAATTATCATCAAACTGAATGAATCTACAATACAAGTTATCGACAAATTATCAACACTGTTTCTGTTTGAGATAGTACATAATGTGGAACTCTACATTAGTTAAATTTAACACTCTAGCTCAAGTGGTCTCATAGTGTAGTAGTTAACACTATAGATTCTGAATCTAGTCATTCGAGTTGAAATCATTTTGATTAAGTAAGACGTACATTTTGAAAAATAAAATTATAATAATTTTGCTTCAATAAGTTTTTGACTTTAAAACGTGTTTACAGGAGGTACTAGTGGTGGCAACCAGTTTTTTTGAATTTAGGTAAAGTAAAATTTCACAAAACTAGGTAAACTAGGTAAAAGTACCTAGTTTTGTTGCAGAACTAGGTAGTACTTTTTGAAAACTAGGTAGTACCTAGTTTTTTTTTAACTTTTATTTACCATATATTGCAGTAACTGCTACTAGTCCGTTAATTTCACTTTGTTTTTAATTGGCTGTAACTACCGTTGACCATAGCGGCAGCACCAAAAACCTAAATTAACTATTTCACCTATTAAACTCTGCCCTTATCCCAGCAGTTCTCAGTAGCAAGTTAAGGGGGCGCTCCGGGAATCAAGGATTTGGGCCGTATTTTTTAAAAACAGCCAAAACGACCTATCGTTCTTGAAGGAAAGTTGCCCAAAATATTATTTCTGATGTTTTGACGTGCATATCTCCATAGCAAAAAATTTGGAAAAAATTGGACAAATTCCTGATTTTATTCGACTTTTACACAAATTCAGCAAGTAAGCCAGTGCATCAACGCTTTTTGAGGTTTTCCAAACAGACAATACGTAGATTTTATTAGTCGTAATGAAAAATTAAAACAATTTTATTGCGTTTTGTGCAAAAAAATCACACAAGAAACCGTTTTCAGAAGCAGCAGACTCAAATATAGGCTGTGTGAATACAAAACCAATTTTTCGGCATTCGATTATAAAACGCTGGTAAGATATTTTTCCACAAAATTTTGCACAGTTATAGCCTTAGGCTCTGCGCAGTTGAACAATTTTTTAGTTTTTTAAGATAAAGCTTAGAAATTTTTTTATGTGAATTTTATTGCTCAGAATTCGACTTCGAAAACACATAATGACATTTTTTATCAAAACCTGACATAAATGTTAAAACCCAAAATAATGTTCAACTAGAGAAGCACATAAGCTACATTTTGGTATATAAAGTGTGACTATACGCAAAGTATAAGCAGAGTTATCGTTTGCCGAAAATTCACTCATGTTTGGTGCTCTGGGAGTCACGTGACATGATCATGTGATTTGAAATTTTGCCTCCAGTGTTCTTTTGTGCCATAGTACAAATATGTGTAGTAAAGTTTGACATTTGACAACTTTCTTGCCAATTTTCGATGTAACCCCCGATTCCCGGAGCGCCCCCTTAAACTATGTGTCACTGTAGCTCTTACTTTCTCTGTAACGAATACACAGCCATATGTCCGTTCTGCCGGAACATTACGCCGCAATTTCTGATCCTTATACACTATTAATGTTATTAGTGTTTCGTAAATTTTCGGGCTGAACGGATATACGGCAATAAGTATCTTATTCCAATCCGACCTAAAACTAAATACTAATTACTGGCTAAGCAGTCTGAAAACAAGTAATAAATGATTAATGCTTTCATCAGACAAGAAACAAATCCAAAAGTAAGTGACAAATGACAACATGAGACATTGCGGAAAAAACAGCCTGCTTGAGCCTGGAGTTAAAACCAGTTTATGACGTTCTATTTCAATGACCTGACCTAGAGTATCGTAACCCAATGTTTACACGCATCCGCATCACCAGGAATACATATGGCACAGCTTTAGACTTTAGACCAGTGCAAAGAGTCACTACAGACGTCACAGTTCAAACTAAAATACAGTGCTCTAGAAAAAGAATAGAATAAGAATACAATTTGAGGCGAAATACGTGATTAAAATTAAAAGCTAATACAGAGTCAAGTCAAATGACTAAGGCAGGGTCGATTCATACTTACAGCCGTATGTCCGGCTAGCCGGCAAAACTACAAAATAATCACGCCACTATAGTATAAGATCAGTTTATGGCGTGATCATTTCGTAACATTACCGGCTGAACGGACATGTGGCTGTAAGTATGCATAGACGCTAACCGCCATGTTACATTGAAACTATGCAGTATGCACTGATCAGGCATATCGCTTGTTCATTTTCATGAACACTTCTGATTCTATCAATTCCGGACCCACCGTGGTAAGTCCACCAGTAGCAGATGCTCCAGCTTTTGAAGAAAGCCTTTCCACCGGAGCACTGGTAGCCGGAAGGCACAATATTTTTAATGCCGCAGGAGCAATATATCTGAACTTTTCTCGATTTTGCTCCCAGAAAACGAAACAGCCAATTTCTGGTTGGAATGCCCCGGTTTCTAATATGTTCAAACACGTATTTATTTCTGTGGCCAATTCTGAGTTGGCCTCACAATGGCTTTGAACAATCAATCGGCGCCGTTTCTTGAGATCATATATATATGATATGATATATATGAGATATATATATATATATATATATATATATATATATATATATATATATATATATATATATATATATATATATATATATATATATATATATATATATATATATATATATATATATATATATATATATATATGTGTGTGCGTAACGTATACCTCACCCGGTGCAACAGAAGAATGGGAAGAGTTCCAGCGTGTGTGTGTGTGTGTGTGCGTGTATGTGTGTGTGTGTGTGTGTGTGTGTGTGTGTGTGTGTGTGTGTGTGTGTGTGTGTGTGTGTGTGTGTGTGTGTGTGTGTGTGTGTGTGTGTGTGTGTGTGTGTGTGTGTGTGTGTGTGTGTGTGTGTGTGTGTGTGTGTGTGTGTGTGTGTGTGTGTGTGTGTGTGTGTGTGTGTAATCTTAATATACTCACCGGTGCAACAGAAGAATAGGGGAAAAATTCCAGCTGGACTTTTCGCTGCCGAAAAACATCATTTTATAGGTTTTTTGGTGCGCTGAGTTCATTTTTGGCAATTATGAAGACAAAAAACGTTCATTTTTAGTTTTTCCAAAAAATTCAAAGTTTGTCGGAAATCGTAGTTATCTAACACCCGTAGCTCATTTGCATATCACGGTTAGTGCATGACTGGGTAAGTATATAGAACACCCAGTCACTCTAGGCATTCGCAACATAGGAGGCAGTCGGCTACCACCGCTCCGCTCATTCTCACTTTTTTCTACATGTAGTGGCGGCTTGGAAACAACCCAACGAAAATCCAAATTGGAACGAAGATGAATCTAGCCACAACTCAACCGAAGCTGCTTCTTTGGATCCTGCTGAATTGCTATGCCTTATCCAGCGAACGATCGAATCAAAACTCGATGTTACAAAGGAAACTCAAAACAGCTGCAGTTCAACTCAGAAATCAAAGAATTGTTGTCAAAGGTCAGTCTTATGCGTTTAGTTTTGTCGAATTGTGTGAATTCACAGTCGAACAGTCGTATAATAGACGTCTAGGGTTCTAAGTAACGTGCAAGCAAGTAATGTTTATTAACTTCAGCAACTAACTAGTACCGCTATAGCACCTATGTACGTACGGTAGCCGTGTCTACTTAGTATATAAAGGGATCCCAGTAGTAGTGGGTGTCCTCATCATGTCTACTGAGTATACAGTGTTATCCCAGTAGTAATGTGCGTTACTAACAGAGTACAAGGCGATAACATCCGTCGGAGCATGTAGTACGAGTTGCTAAATTATCAGCTTGCTGCATATATAATTTGTTCCGATGCTCCTTGTTTGTCACATCTTGTAGGCCATTCGACAGTCCTAATCAGATCCCGCAACAGTGCAATCTACGCTGGACGACGCCATCCACAAGATGGACCACCGGAATAAGCTTATCCGGCTCGCCGACAGGAGCAGATGGGACACTGTCGAAGAATACGAAGGCGACCAAATTGCAACTGCCTTTTTATTTGATGCAAGCAACTAAGACTAACTTTTGCTAACCCACATACTAAGCCTAAGCACTAAGCCTCAGCCTAAGCATTAAGCCTAAGCCTTAGCTCCGAGTCTAAGCGCCAAGCCTAAGCACTGAGCCTAAGCCTGAGCCCTCATTTTTTGAGAAAACCTGCTAATAAAGCATCAAAAATAAATTTGCTGCACTAAATTACCCCAACCAGCTCCATATTTCAAAAAAATTCCCAGCTATGGACGGAAATTTGCACTGAAATTTACTTGTGCTGTAACGCTTCAATCAGCCTGGCCCGGGTAGCTTTAGAAAAAGTCTTGTCAGTTTTCACAGCCTGAACCGATTTTCAAAATTTTTTCAACCATCATTAGCTTAGAAGTTACTCTTTCAATGGTAGCAGCAGGTTTTTATTTGATGAAGTATTTTTGTCTAAATTCAATTTTGCGCAAAAATTTTACTTTTTTGACAAAGTTTGATTTTCAGCTAAAGCCTACATCCTACAAACTGCTAACCTAGCCTATTCAAAAGAGCGTTCAATTTTAACCCCCTCCTCGGTTTAGGGGATCATTAATCAAAAAAATGCCGTTTTTCCGACTTATTCCATCCCTAAGGGTTTAACACCAATAATTTCCCCTCTAGATTTTTATTAAAAGGGGCGACAGCTATTTTGGGGGCTATAGATCAGATTGGGAGCTTGGCTGACGATGGGGGTTTTATATTTTTATTAACAGATGTTGTGGGAAGCACGTAGCAGCCAAAAATAATTTTCCTCCTATTCTTCAGTATGACCCCTCACCCTAGTGTAGTAACACACCAATCATGCGCCTGCGATAGTTGAATTCTAGAAATTAACTACATTAATAGTTGTATCTAATGTATCATAACCTGACTGCCGTCGCAATCGAATTTTATAAATGAATAAAGAAATAAAGAAAATGGTACTAAATGGTTGCTATTAAAGTGTCTAAAAAATGTTGCTATTAAAAGAAAACAGTGTCTGCCCTACGAAGACCATATTCCTATTCGAAACAGGTATACCTAGTCCATCTACTTTAACCAGCTCACACGAATTGCATAATCTCGGTAATAAAGTTTGTACCAATGCTTTTACAAGCTCAGCGTAAGTATTTTTCCGCTTCAGACAGACCGTAACCTATTCTACCCAAGGAGCTGCCCGACAAGGTCAGTTTTCCTTTCTAGTCCTATCTCTTTTTCCGCTGTAGTGGAAGCGAAGCACACAACATAACTACATATGTTGACGCCGTAGGGGGTCCAGGTCGGTCCTATATAGATCAAAATGGACCTCCGAATTGTGTCAACCGGTGCAAACTATGCCCATGAACATCAAGATCCAAATTTCAAAAATTTGACCCATTGGACCCCTTGTGTGGAGTCCAGGGTGCTTCTAGACAAAAAATTTCGTAATCAGGGGCTCAAATTATATATCTCTATTGACATCAAAATTCCAATTTCGAAATTTTTCCCCTTTGACCCCTTGTCGGGAGGGGGTACCCTGAGGGAGGGGGGGGGGGCTGGAGTGTACGCGAATCCATGAGAGTCATGGACAAAAATAGACCTCAGATTTGTGTTCAGGGGGTCAAATTACACCTATGACCATCAAAATATGAATTTCAAAAAATTGATTCCATGGACCCCTTGTGGGTGGGAGGTACCCAGAAGGGGGTCGTAGGAGAGTTCACAGGAGTCATAGACAATAATTGATTTCAGATCCGTGTTTAGGGGGTCAAATGACACCTATGACCATCAAAATCTGAATTTCAAAAAATTGACCCCTTGGACCCCTTGTGGGAGGGGGGGTACCCTGAGGGAGGTCGTAGGAAGTTCACAAGAGTCATAGACAAAAATTGACTTCAGATCCGTGTTCAGGGGGTCAAATTACACCTATGAATATCAAAGTCTGAATTTAGAAAAATTGACCCTTGGACCCCTTGTGGCGGGGGGGTACCCTGAGACGGGGTCGTAGGAGAGTTCACGAGAGTCATAGCCAAAAATAAACCCCAAATGCGTGTTTAAGACACCAAATTACCCCTAGAGACGGGTTTTTGAAAATTAACTCTAAAAACTTTTTTTGATCCCAACAGTGCCCAAGGGTCCAGGGGCTCCTTTGGGAACACCCTGTGGGGACACAATCGGTGGGGCGGTAGGTAATAATCTGATAGGTATGTTCGCAAGTTCACGAGTCATATTACACAAAAAAACTTCAACTACCATAAAAAACAAACAGCAAACATAAATATTCTACTGTGAAGTTACCTACGCACATGTACATGACACTTTTGCATGTCAATGCAAAATGACACATGACATAACACATGACATTTATACATGACAAGTAGCCAACAGGAGGCTACCGTCTTGGGGACTATTCAACATCTGAGGAAGAAAGTGATAATACCAGTGAATGCACAGCCTATGGGTTTATAATCGTATACAAAATGATAGAGCTCCTAGAACGATGATAGCTCCACTGTCCGTAGCGGGCCTACCCCCGTAATACACGTGGCGGGGTATGGGCATACCCTGAGGCTTATAAGCCGAAATTAAAAAAAGCCCTTTTTAGTATCTATTCCACCATTGTACCACCTGACATGCAAAAGATCATGACTGACCGTTATGCACAACTTCTTAAAAAGTGTGCTAAACTTTTTCGTACTTCGTCATTTTTTGGACCCCAAAAAAGGGGTTTCCCCCCTCCCAGCACAGCCTCACACAGAAACACCCCAGCAAAACCATTTTTTTCGTGTCTATTGCAGGCTATGCGAAATGTGAAAAAGCAAAAAAGGTGTCGCTCGGATGAACTACCGGCGAGAAAAGGTCTGGGATAAAAAGAAGAGCGAAAGTCCGTGAATTTTGGGGTTCCCCAGGTGTATCTCAAAAAATACTTGACCGATTCAGCTGAAATTTTGCTAACATTTAGGTATTGGCAAGGGGTGTACACACACAAAATTTTGTCAGCTGGACTAAAGTTTGAGCTATAAAAAATTCAAATGCTCAAAATCCGCAATAATGGCAAATTTACCTATTCTAGGGTTGAGCGCTATCGCGCCAACCCTGATTATAGGGAGTTTTAGATTTACCAGCAGAGCCGCTCTTTGTAAAAAATGTTTTATTGGCTTCACGGAATTGGCTTATTATTTTACGGAACTTTTCTCGCGGTTTTCCCACACTTTCGCCTTGCTCTGCGTACAATTTATATGCGTCTTTATGTTTTGCCAAATGAGTCCGAAGTTTACCAGTGTTACGACCTTTATTTTGGTAACTGCAATTGCTCTGTTTAAAGAAACTGTAAATTTGAGAGTCTACAGTGTTTTGACCAAAAAACGACCAGATAGGGACACGTTTATCTGGACCACGACGCTTAGGTGTAGTTCCGCTTCCACCCACACACGATAAAAGGGAACTGTCAGGAGTCAGTGTTGCAGTAGTGGCCGGCGTAGTGGTGGCAGTAGCAGCAGTTTCGTCTTCATCGACTTGATTAGTTCCGTATGCTTCCTCGAATTCAAAATATGATGCTCAAAATATGATAATATGAATGTGCTCGCGTATATGTTCTTCTTGATCTGAACCACTTCTTCAATTTCATGGTCTGA
Organism: Trissonchulus sp. WLG1_4; assembly: GCA_030248245.1. Taxonomy (NCBI): domain Eukaryota; kingdom Metazoa; phylum Nematoda; class Enoplea; order Enoplida; family Ironidae; genus Trissonchulus; species Trissonchulus sp. WLG1_4. The sequence continues at coordinate 52,255 of JASANF010000293.1, forward strand.
GTTTACGATTGATTCAACCTGAAAACAAATATTGAAAAACAAAAATTTGTTGAAAAAATTTACAGTATGCATATGTATATTATAGTATGTAAAAGAAAATTTCATCGGTACAAAGCTCACTCACAGCAATCATTGCAGTTAAAATTTTCTATTAAAAAAAAGAAGTGTTGTACCCGGATACGAACCGGCCCTTGTAAGACTCCAACAGACTTCTGTGTGCGAGCAGTTCACTAAATCACCTGACCATTACCGCACTGAGGCGAGTGACTTACAACTTGCTGTTATAGTCTACTAACACTTAAACGTAAAAAATTACTTCGCGGAATGCATCATTTTTTGTCATTTGCAACAAAGATAGTTAACAAAGTTTAAAAGCTGTCTAACTTAAGCTAATCATTAACTCAGACGCCTAAACAAAATTCAATTTATATGCCCATAGTTGCAGTGTAGTGGCTAGTGCGACACAAAATGCACGGCCGAGGAAGCTAAAAAAAATGAACGCTACTCACATTAAACTGAACAGCTTTTTTTAACCAACGAGCAAGATAATTACAACGGCGTTGATTCTGGCGTTAAAGCGATCTTTTCGAACATTATAGTTTTACAAAAATTCATTTTCAGTACTCAGAACGTTCTCACCAGGTACACATTGCACAGCGAATAAACGTAAAATACCTTTCTTTATCAAATTTTTACGTGTCTTACCTAAATTTATCTGCCATCACAAGCAAAACGCCTTCGGTATGAGCCACAGTTAAGCACACCCAATCAATTAAGTGCATATCAAGGTGTTGATCGCGTGCATTGGAGAGCCAACTCGCCGCTAACGCATGCGTAACACAATAGTTTTCATTGTTTGGCTTAGTTCCGTGTAAAACATGGTGTTGTCGATGTGAAAATGATGTAAGCAGTCAAAATAAATTTACCTAGTTTACCTAGTTTTGGAAACTAGGTGGCAGTGAAATTAAACTAGGTAAAAAGTAAAACTAGTCAGGTGGCTACAACGGGTTGCCGACAGTGGGTAAAGGACCCTCTATTCTAAGTAAAGAACCTTCTATTCTAAGCAAAGGACCCTCTGTTCGTGTTCAGGCGCTCAAATTACCCCTAGAAACATCAAAATCTCAATTTCGAAACTTTGACCCCTTTGGCCCCTTGGGGCATGGTACCCTAGGGAGGGGGGCTTGGCGGGGTCCGCGAGAGTTCTAGGCAAAAATGGACGCCGGATTCGTGTTCAGGGGGCCAAATTACCCCCAGAAACATCAAAATCTCAATTTCCAAACTTTGACCCCAGGACCTCTAGGGAGCAGGGTACCCTGAGGGGGCCGCAAGGGGGTCCAAAAGGGTCCTAGGCAAAAATGGACCTCGGATTCGTGTTCAGGGGCCCCAATTACCCCTAGAAACGAACCTTTATAAAAAACTACAAAAAATGCATTTTTACCCCCAAAATACCCAAGGGGTGAGTGACCCTTGGGAACACAACTTTCAGATTTTTCAGATTTTCAGATTTTTGAGGGTTACGTGACCCGGCCCCCCGAAGGGTCACTTGGTCACCAAGATGGGGGGCACAACTACTCAAGGGGGGGACCCTTCCACCAAAGTTTGGTTCACATCCATAGAGTATTTCATAAAAAAAAGTGGCGACATTTGCCTAAAAACCAAAAATAATGATAATTACCTTATTACTTTACTATACTATATAACTTTTTCGGCAAAAAAGAGAAATGATAATAACTCAGAAATGGCTCAACGTAGAAATTTTGTTTTTTATTTTTTATGTGGAAAAAATGGTGACAAAAAATTTTCTATTCATAGTTTGTTCGTGAAATGAACCGTTTGACGGCTAAACCGGTTCAAAAAATTAAAAATTTGCCGTACTGAAAAAATCAAGCTAGAACCGCTACGTGGACACACCATACACAACATCAGGTGTTCACCATTATCGAAATTCGTTCGACTACTGTTTCTGAGAAACGAGATTTCAATATATACTATAGAACTTCCGAGCACTAATTTCAACAGTAGAACAACAATTATGATAATAAGTAAGTAAACAGTCATTTACGAGCGCAGTAATTGCTAGCAAGTTTACTTTTACATATTTGTTACTATTTTTCATTACCTTACGATATACCCTACGATCATTTATAAGAAAAACATTACAAAGCAGTTTGCAACTGATTTCTTGGCTAGAAAGTTGATTTGTACATAATTTTCAAATATTAAATTTCAGTGCTTCAAAGATCGGTATTGAGTACAGATTATGTTAAAAAATTTAGTTGGACTAAATAACATGCATGCTAAAATTTCATTTAGTTTCAGAACACGAGCTATATATATGTTATCAAGAGTACATAATAGTGTCCCACTCTATTTAGAAGAAGAGTGAGACACTCTGCAACCTGCCTTTGTTCTAGGCTAAAGAGTATCTGAATCTTCTTTTAAATAGAGTGAGACACTATTATGTACTCTTGATGTTATGTATACATGTAGGTGTGCTGAAATAGTGTAAATTCAACGGTCTTCCGGTTCAATAGCAGGTCGTTCAAAGGAGTTATATTTCAGATTCAATGACTACACAAAAGTAATTTCCACACCGAGAATTTGGAAAACCACTAACCAGTGATACTGATATTGCTCAAAGTTGAAAAATGAACATCACAACAATTACAATATGAAAAAACAACATTGCTAGTTTTATGTTCGGTGTCGGCTCAATATGATGATGAAAATATTATTACATTAAATTACCTCAATAGCTTGTGCGAATATGTTCATATAATTCAAGGCTCATTCCTGTACCTCATTTGAAAATCTTCATGTTAGCTTCAAGTTATATTACTGATGAATATCAGACGTAACTTTTATTCTTACGCTCATTTTTATTTGCACTGAACGAACCATAGTTAAAACGGCAATGTTGCGTTCCTGCTGATTTGTAGTCCGGTGATTGTTTGGAATAGCTTTCGAACTACATTTCCGAACAACTGCTAAAACGGGTACGAGTCCGATAAAAAAGTGGTTTCTAAGACTGGTGATGATTGATGAGCTTCTGTGATTGCGACCAAACTGGTCGCGCTGTTTCACTCTTGGTAGCATATACTGGCGTGGGGGGAATCGGGGAAGGATAGGCTCCTCCCCAATGCGAACCTGCTCCCTCGAGAACAAAACATCCCTCCTCTAAGATTTCCTCAGGTGCGCATGTGTGCTACCTGAAGTGTGCCCAAAAAATGTTGGACCCTGCGAGAAAACGAAACAACTGACTTGATTACGAAAACAACTAATTTTAATCATCAAGAATATAGCCTGTTGTCGCAAAAATCTCGCCATTTGTTTCGTCTCAGGGTTCAGTATGTGTACAGAAAGTGCATACGCCCAAAATCTCAAAGATCGCTATAAAACAGGCCACAGGACCAATACCGATACCGTTGTCAAGTAGCTTGTCGAATGGTCAATTTCTGTATGTCACGGCAAACAAAGCAGCCACTTTAAGGTATTTACATACCTTAAAGCTAAGTCGAATTCAAGTGCTTCAAGTTCAAAAAATATGATCATCGAGAATAACTTAAAAGCAATGTATAAGTATTGAGCGATAAATCTTAAATTAGCCATCGGTCTACCTCCACACTTTTATGTTTCTGCAGTCATATTATGTACTTTTCAAAGCACTAAAACACACACATATATAAGTGGTAGTGTACAAATACTGACGCCTCCTCCAGTGAATCACGCCAAATTGTAGAGAAGCGAATTCTGGACTGGATCTGAAACTTGCAAGGTTGTAAAACCTACTATCCTTAAGTTATGACGCCAAAACGCCAAAAATTTGACGTTTGGGCAACAAAACATGAAGGCTATCTATTTTGACGTTTTTCTGCAAGTAAAACAAATATAACACTGATGTTTTTGGTATCCCCAGAAAGCTCTTTTCCCTAACTAACATTGAAAACTAGAATTTTTTACGCGGTACCAAAATAAAGTTAAGTATAGCCTAAAGTACGTCAAAATGACGCAATATTTAGTCAAAATATTTTGACGTTTTTCGGCATATAAGTCAGCGGTGACCTATAGCTTTGTTGGTATCAAATAAAAGCTCTAACTCTTAGGTATCCAACAGCGAAAACTAAATCTTTTTACGCGGTACTTGAAAAAAATTATGGCCAAAACCAGGGCAGTGGTCCAGTATTATTAATATTTCAAAATTATTTTGACGCTACTGGGAACATGTCAGCCAGAATCTATAGTTTGGTTAGTGTCAGTTGAAAGCGCCTTTTCTGAACTATCGAACTGCGGGAACTAGAAAATTTTTGGTGGAACCTAAAAAAAGTTATTACCAAAACCGTGGTGGCTGAAAAACATCATTATTTGGTCAAAGACATTTTTCGGTATATAAGTCAGCGTTAACGTATAGTTTTTTTGGTATCAAATGAAAGCCAGTCTTCTGCCCTATCTAACTTTGAAAACTAGAACCTTTTACGTGGTACCTGAAATAAGTTATGGTCAAAAGTTCTTTTTAGAAAGCAATTTCGTTCGAAAAAATTCCTCCGCGACTACTCACACCACAAACGTATTGAACAAAAGTTCGAAAAATTGAAATCGTTATAACTTGCGTCAACCTTGACGTAGAAACACATAAATGACAGCATTCAAATCAGAATTGAAAAGGCTTTCGGATGATACCTTACATGACGTTTACGGACGCAACGGCCAGTCATGTATGACTATTATTTTTATACTGACCATTGGTCGCCGTTTACGTCTTCATGCGACATATCAATTGATAGCTCTTGACAAGCGCAAGCATATAAAACAAATTTCACGTCGATACCATAACCCTAACAAACGTTATGGCTCCTGGAATTTTTCCCTTTAGTGACTACCTATAATCACCTCATATGCGATCAAATAACTTTGAAATTTAATTTTGAACAAAATTTAAAAAAAAATTCGAATTTTTTTATTGTTATACAATAACTTACGTCAGGATCTAAATTTGGTCGAACTAGTCTAAACTAGACGCACTAATCTTGTTTTTTTAGTTACATAATATTTACATAATATTTACATAATATTTACATAATATTTACATAATATTTACATATGAACTATACTAAAAATAATGATAATGACAGGATCTTCATGATACTTCTCAAAAATGTAGTACATCCTGTGGTAAGCGTTGCAAGATGCATAATTTTTTGATAAAACGCGTCTGGTGCTGGTTATAGCGGTTTTTGTCCGGGCGCCAAGGTTAAAACAACGTCAACTTGCTGTAACGGGGTGATGTGACCCGTCACTCGAAAGCGATTCGTCTCACTAATCGAATGGTGAAACTCCCAAATGGCTGCGACCCCCATAACAAAAGTTATGGGGATTTTAAAAATTTCACACCATAGAACACTGTTATAATAATTAAATCGTAATTACTACATTACGAAAAGTGTTCTTTTTCTCATATCCTTAAAGGCGCCATAACTGGCCTTCAAGAACTCGGACAGACACAGAAATAGCATCATTGGATTGCTGGCGTGAAGGGCTTTCAAAAGAGGGGTTACATAACTACATGGTACTTCAGATTACCCCGAAACAAATATCTTGGGGTACGGTCACGTGACAAGGTCATGTGACCCCTCATTTGAAAGCGCTCCTCAAATCACGACGATTGACGTTAGTTTCATGCTTGTGCGTCATCCCTATTGTCCGTTGAACAACCTTTGTGACTAATCAAAATCAGCCCATGTTGGATCAAATCTCTTTACATTTCAATTTGAACTATTTTTTACATTTCAATTTGAACCATTTTTTTAGTTCAACAAATTTTAACATAATCAGATGCGCTGGACTTTTACTTGTCAAACTAGTCTAAACTAGACGCACTAGACTTGTAATAATCATAATATTAATATTAATAATAACAGACATTTCAGATACAAAAGGGTTGCCTTTGCTTCGCAACTGGTCGGCAACCCAACTAGGTAGTTAAATATGAAACTAGGTAGTACTTAGTACTTTGCCTATTTTTAAAAAAACTATGTACTTAAGTAAGCTAAGTACTTTTACCTAGTATTGCCACCACTAGTAGGTACACACAGATTTTTGATGTTTGAGAGGCTTAGTCAGCGGTAAATGTGTGCAGAAATAACGAATTAAAATTTTGTCCACAATTAGTGAACGAGTTTGATATTTCCTCTGGAATATTGACACTCAGGCCTCACAATTTTAACTTTTCTTCACTCAGCAGAAGAGCTTGTTATCTAATCTAAGTCAAATTATTAAATCAGTAATGCGCAAGCAGCTCAAAATTGTAGTGTGTGGCGACCTAAACTATAACCCCCAAAATGCGAGTGGTGGCAAATTGCAAGCAATTAGTCACCTATATAGTCTTACAAATACAAACAGGCTACGCGACCTGTGTCAAACTCACTGTTAGATGTAATACTTGTCACAGACTGCTCAAACGTGACAACGGTGTCAGTATTACTGTACAGTGCATCAGACCACAGTGTGTGTATAATCAATTACTTGCATCGGCCGACATAAACACCACCACAAATTATTAAGTCCCGAAAAACATCATGATTCTTCTACGCAACGAGCTTCGCAGCGCAGACTGGGCATCAGCCTACGATGATGCAGAAGCACAATATTGGACGTGAATCTTGTTTGGACCAAATGGTTTCGTATTTTTCTGGCAAGTTTGGAATGTTTCAAGTTTGCAAAAAACGTTGGGTTCGTGGAAAGTGACCTCAATGGCTTACAATTCAGATTCAGAAAGCAATCAGAAAGCAAGATTTGTTGGCCAAAACTTCCAAGCTGTCTGCGACTGATTTATGCAATTTTCGCAAGCAATGCAATTTGGTGACCTTGTTAAAAAGAGCAGAGAAACGATAGTACCTTAAGAAAATATTAGAAAAAGGCTCTAAACAATTTCACTCTAAATTACAATAATTAACCAGCCTTGAAAAGGAGTAAGGCCATGCAATTACCACTCTAACCGATAACGGCCAAAACATCACCGCTTGCAAATGCAGTAAATCACTACTTTTCCACATGCGTTGCAGATCACCCCTGGTGGATAGCGCTGGTTTAAAACAAACACTATCCAGAGTTCACGCTACGGTTTGTCGCCGACGAAGAAGTAATGGGTGTTTTACAAACGATACGGCCCATAAAGTTGCTGGTCACGATTGACTAAAACCCAATTGCTGCGTCAGCTGGCTCCAGCGCTGTCTGAACCATTAACTGACTTATTCAACTGATATTATGCTTATTCTTAGAATATGCTAATGCTCTTTTTGTTGGACTTAGAAAAAATTAATACAAAGGCTAGAACGACTTCAACATTCAGCGCTTCGGTAATTACTTGTACTACAATACGACACTGATCCCGTTGAACTTTTGCATCGCGAACCCCCTTTTGGTCGAACCTGAAAAAATTGTACACAAGGGTCCCCCCTTTGGTCTTTATTGCCCGGCCGAAAAGTATGTCCGATACGTCTCCAATTGACCAACTTTGGCCTAAACATAAAAAAATTTGATAGTTTTTTCCTGGGGGCTGCGGCCCCCAGACCCCTGCAACTCTGTGGCTTAGTATTCTTTGTTATTATCTTTCATCAAAGCCTACGTATGTCTACAAGAGTACATTATGCTGAATTTCCTTGTGTAATACATTGTCTGAAGTGACGGTCCCATCTATTGCTTTAATTTTCCTGTCGGAAACATTTCTGATACGTTTCCAACTGACCAAATTTGGCCCAAAATTAAAAAAATTCTAGAATTTTTTCCTGGGGGCTGCCGCCCCCAGACCCCCACAACAGTGAGTTTCATTTAAACGACCAGATTTGCATTTGTATATGTACACAATTTCGTTAAAAAGTGCAAAAATAATAATAATGCTAGCTCACACCCCCAGACCACGCAATAGTGGGTTTAAAAATTGACCAAAAAAGTGGACAAGGTGCGACCCCCCCTTTTCAAAATCCTGGCTACGCCCCTGGAATTTGCTGCCTGAATCGATAGCAAAAGGAAGGCGAGCGAATTTATTGAAACATTTGCGTAACTCACCCTTCCTAGACTAAAATTTTGTTAATGTCGTAGTTAAAAACCTTAACCTAGTTATGTAAACTAGTTAATTAAACTCATATAGCTTTCGGCTTTAATAAACCAAACTGTAACAAATAAGCTGTAACAATTATCAAAGACCCAGCATTGAACAAGACAAACAAAATAAAGAAAGCACTGGAATAAATCATTTCTGAAAAACAGTTTCCCAATTGTGTTTCAAAAACGTGCACATCGCTACGATATCAAGTGACAAACTTACTCTTTGCTATCGAACATAGCTCCAAGCTACATTAAAGGCTACATCGGAATGGGCAAAAGTAGTTGGAATTGCTAACACAGCAAGCGCTAATTGTAGATAAATAGCAGTCTTATTCTTCCGCCATTCTAAAGGATCACAGTTGAACTTTGCTAATGACAACTGAGAAATGAGCTCAATTCCAGTTTTTGAAAGTATCTTCTTGAAATACAAAAATAAACAGCAAAAGTAATTAAAAATACATTGTGTTGTATTATCGTATTTTAATCAACATATTATTCATTTCAAAGTCTCAAGTCTCAAACTGTTTGTGCTGCGGAACAATTTTAAACAACGTATCGTACTTAACTTGAACCTTTCCAACTTGAAACTTTTTGAATAGCATATTTAAGCTAGTACTAACACGTTAGTGTAGTATATACTTGAGCAGTACGTTCACAGGCACTGAAACATTTCATTCAGTGCTATGTTAGCTGGTACGGTAAAATATTTCCTAATATCTAGAACCCGCTGCCAGGGCCCTGTTGCTCAAATTCATTACGAATCACCTGATTTTGCACTTACAATTGTTACAATTGTGAGATTTGTAAAGTTGAGCAACAGGCCCCAGTTGCAAATCCCCTCTCATTGTCTGCAAGCTCTTTTTTCGTGTTACCAGCAATAATGCACCCGAGCGTGAGTTATTTATAAGAATGCTCAGTTTCACCTTGACGTGTCTTATCTGGTTTGTGCAAGGCCTATCCATGTCCGATAATTGCTATTTATCGGTTGTTTCTTAATCTTTTGACTATGCAAATGCAATGCAATGAACCAAAAGCACAGCTTCGAGTTTGATTGTTTTCGTCTGTGGCAGATGTCATTTGGGAGAAACACAAACGCAAATATGCTTAATGAAAAACCCATAATTTTCAACCCCTTGCTTTTAAACTCTTGTCGAATAAAATAAAAATCCGTGTGACCTTGCATCCTTATTGACGAATTGAAAGCTGTATCACCGGGCTACACATCTTTGGCTTTAGTGTTGAGATCAGCCGTTAACTCAAACAGGCAGTCTGACTAAGTTGACTGTTTTTAAGCACTCCACCGATAATATCTTATCAAAGCGGAAAACTTCAGTGACTGTACTTTTCAATACATACTCGTAGTTTCCGAAGCCGAAAATCTATTTGAACTAGACTCGAAAAGTCCCTTCGGGAGGCTGGTAGTAGTGTTTGTGACCGGCCGGAATTTTCGCCAGCCCGGTAGTCGCCCGCCGGCTTCGGCCGGACGAAAAAACCGGCGCCGGCAGGCTAAAATCAGCCGGCCGACCGGCCGGTCAAAATCGGCCGGCCCGCGCCTTACGCGGACGGTCACAAACACTAGCTGGTAGCATTATAGGACAATGGCAATAACTGAACCTAAAAATGACTTGTTAAAAGTCTAGAAATTAGAGCATTTTGACTGAGCAATAGGCCGCTGCTGCGCCCTATTATTGCGGGCACAGTTGCTAGTAATATCAGGTAATTTTTTTGCTCTTCACGAGCGATCAATTGACAGAAGTAGTATATACTTACTAAGCATAGTTTGTGCCTGTCCTGTATGAATTGATATGCATTGCAGATTTTTTACATAAACCAAACCAAACTCAAACATATCTAAGCTTACCGTAATTTTAAAAGAATGTCCGTTTAACTGTCAAAGAACAGATCAACTATGCAATTATTGTACATTTTAAATGCAGCTGTTGTTTTGTCTATAGCGCGTTTACGTAACTAATATCCATTTGAAACAATGGGAAACTTTTGTCCCAGAATTCAGAAAGTGTTGTAAGGCTTCACCTGGGAGCCGCCAGCGGGGCTTGCAGGTATAATGAACGGGGGCTTCCGTGCGGGTCGGGGTTGCCGGACACCGAAGGGAACGAAAGGCTTACCTAAACTACAGGGCTAGGTGCAGTAGGGGCAGCAGACCAGGGTGAAAACGCCGCGGCTCAGGGCAAAAACTAGCACACAATTGAACAATACGACTGAGCCAGACAACATTTTGTATTGGATAGAAGAGATGACATGTACGTATAAAAATGTGAATATGTTGAGCGTAAATTCATTTTGTTTCAAATATTGAAAGGTAAGTGAAGTGTTGTAAGGGAGGAAGAGGGGGTAGGCAAAAGGGACTGAAAGAGCGACTTACCACGTAGGCGAAACCTACTGTTCCTGCTTAAACCATGAGTAAGCGTGGCACGAGCTGCGTTACAAATGTAGCGAGGCTGCCAGGATAAGGGGTTTGTTCCTTATCTGAGTTTTAAATGTGAATTATCTCAATTTTTTTCTGGTTTATTGTGAATATAATTTATGCATTTTAGCCTTTTTGGTGGATATATTTTTTTCTGCGGACTGGAACTGTGTATTGCTGTGATATTTTTGTGATAATGTGGGACTATTTTTTTGTGATATTTATTTGTGTATAATCATGTATGCTTTTTGTACTCGCTCCCTCACCCACTCTTTTGTGCCTTTTTGGTCATTCAATTTTTTTTGCAATCCTCCGTCGAGAGACCAGTTTTCGGATTATTTTGCACCGATATTTGCCCCACCTATTGTCCAAATTTTCTTGCTGACCCCGTTTGAACCCCTATACTGCGACCGTAATACCGACCCAAACCATGGCCACATTATTGTAGGAATTCCTCTGTGCCCTGTTCAGAGTAATCTTGGGCCTACTAGTGCTGCCCGAAACATTTACGTCCTTGATGGCCTGGCTCCAACATCTGTGATATTTGCCGCCGTTCAGCAAATATTTATTGTGCTCACCGCCCCCACCCGCGCCGTCCGATTCTATTGCGACCGTCCCATTCGCGCTATATACGCCTACCTGCGCTGCCCCCCTCGACCCCGCTTGGTAATGCAGTTGTCCGCGGCCACCTCTAACCTTGATCAAGTGCTGGCCAAGTGTACAATGACGTACCTAACCGAAGCACGGCACACAAGGCTGAATGGCCCTTCTCCCATGCGACACTGTCTGTCCTTCAATCCCCACCCAATACGGCGGAGCTTTTGGACCCCCTCCAGCAGCCCCGACGAAAACCGGTTATTCGGCGGTTGTTCTCCGGTTCCCCCGCCCCCGAATTTTACCGACTCGACCCCGATGCACCCCCAAACAATGATGCCAATTGCACCCCGACCTGCGATGCGACTGCCCCAGAAGAAATCGCTGACCCTACTCTGACCCCCTAGCTCTGCCTTGGTACAATGGAAGAAGACGACCACCGCCGTGCACGGTGGTGCAGAGGAAAATTTTGGCGGAGCCTCCCCCTGAAAATAGCTCAGAGGCAGAGAGAAAAATTTGGGAATATGGAGCGTATACACGCGCACTCCACCAAAAAGTGGGTGCAAACTGCAAACCCAGGGGATCCTTTTTCTGCAGTCGGGGATTTCGTCCCCTTCGCCTCTGATTTTTGGGTGACTACCCCACAAAAATCGGCTTTTGAGGAGGAAGCAGGGGAAATAAGATATTTAGTAGAGAGTTATATTCACTTATTGAAATCTCTCACGCCACGGGTTTAAAAAGTTCGGAAGGTGACCCAGCGGTGCTACCGTTGACCAGTACCCTACGTCGACTGTCAGAAAAACTACCGGAGAAGAACTCAACGGAGAACCAACCGGTCAACGGAGAACCAACCCAGCGGATTCTGAGGACACCTCTTTTGGCGCAGGAAGGCAGTTCTTTAGTATGTGTTCCGCGTGCTCAATCTGCGCCCTAGTTCCCGTCGGGGTCCGATGTCAAGGAAACAAATGTCCTCCAAAAAATATGTGTCTCCGGACGCATTTTTCCGAAAAAATGCGTCCCCCGGACACTTTTTTCGGAAAAAAGTGTCCCCCCCTTTGGTAAAATGTGTTCTAAGCCCCGGACACTAGTTTCTGGAAAATTATGTCCTACGGGACACATTTTTTCAGAAAATCGTGTCCGCCCGGATAACCCAAAAAGGTATACTATAGAAAAGTCAGCAGTGAACAAGTCCGGTTCCTGGGCCTCAGAAAAAAGTATTTGCCACTGTAGAACAGACTGGATAGTGTATACAATTTAGAACATTATTCCGCATTTGGCTACATTAAAGTCACGTAAAAAAGTACTCTGTTCTGAATCTGAATCTGAAATGGCTTTCACCCTGAGGAGGATACGCCAATGAGTTTTGGGATATGTTGGGGCTAGTCTCGCAGGCAATGCCATCTATGGCGGGCCATAGATTTTTATTTATAATATTAAATAAAGGATTTATTTATTATTATTAAATAAAAATTTTTCAGGAACAGTATTTATATTAATATTAAATAAAAATAATTAGATTTATAAAAAAAAAAAAAAAATTTAATAAAGATTATATAATAAAAAAAAACAACCCACGAAAAACCAAAAAAAAAAAAAAAAAAAATTCGTAGCCGCGTAGTCGATGCCGCAGTTATCGCACGTTTTTTGTCTTGGTTGATATTTCCTTGTTGGAGACGGGGCACCAGCGACTTCTTGCTGTGGCTCCTCCGTGTGGCCAATCCGGCATGTCCGTTTATGGCGAGCTATATTGCTGGCCCGATATGTTTGTTCTCTTGCAGAACGGGCAGTTGTGGTGACTTTAATTCCCCGTTGGGCACTATGTGGTCGGTCTATTACTTCTTCGGCTTCCTCACTGATCTCAGCTTCACACACGGCGTAGTGGTTTTTTAGGTTCGCTTGTTGTCGAAATGACTTTTTGCATTTCGGTCATGAGAAGATTTCTTGATGTATCCTCTTCTGGTGCATCTTCAATCCCCCTTTCGACTTACATACTTTACCACAGCCGTTCCATTCGCACACGTAACCTGGCTGGTCTGCTGCACGGGGCTTCTTCTGGTTACGGTGGATTCTTTCCGAAATTGCCCCATTTCCTTTGCACTGCTGTTGCTCCCAAGATTGTAGGTGTCGCGCTCGTTGCCTAAGAATATCTTGATATTTTTTCTTGTCGCAACATTTTGTCTCAATTGAGTCCGGGTCTAAACCAGCCTGGATTAGTATTTGTCGCCAGTACAGAATTATATTCCTTCTTTTTTTCTTTTTTCTTTCTTCGTCCTTCTAGGCATGGGTCCTACCCCAGGACCATCTGTTTCGTGAGACGTTGGTTTGGCATACGTAATACGTGGCCAATCCGGCGGAGAGCTTTCATTTCGATCTTCATGGCTACTGAGTCAATTTTCAGCTGTTTGCGTATGTCGAACATGTTGACCTGTCTCTGTTGTATTTCCCTCAATGGTTCTGTTGTTTTCGAGCTCCAGATGTACCGATACGCTTTGTCGACTTGTTGTTGTAGACGTTTTATTTCCCGTTTATGAAACGGACGGGTATGGCTATCGAACAGCATTATTGTTTCGACGCAAGCCTGGACGATACCAGCTCGTGTCACTCTTGACAGTTTTGAACCCTTCAGTCGTTGTTTCACCAGAAATCATGTCCGACTACCTCACAATAAACGTTGTCTCAGATGTTCTTCCCAGCCCATATAGCAACCTAGAATCCGTATCTTGAAGCCTTCCTCATCACCGAAGATGAGCGTCTCTTCTTTCCAGTCGTTGTTCTTTTCCTCAAATTCCGCCAGGACTTCCTTTACAACTGGGACCCCTTGCCGCATTTCGGTGCTATTACCAACAAGCGTTGTATCGCCTGCGAATAAGGAACTATAAAACACAATTTCTCCCACTTCCAAGTTTCGCGCCGATTTTAGCGCTTTTGGTGGGAAGCTGTTGCCTTGTATCCAGTGCCATCTCATACCCTTTTCTAAGCCCTTGGCATTCGCCAGTTCCTGTCTGCGTCGGCTAGCGATTCTCATGGTGGCCTAATGGTAAATATTGAACAGTACCGGGGAAGTCGGGCAGCCTTCTCGTAGGAAACTAGCAGGAAACCAAGCAGAGCTGTCTTCGCCTCTTCCTCGTACCTTGTAGCATGTCGTTTCGTGCAGATCTTCGATGACGTTTAAGCAGTTACCAAATAAGCCATATCGTTGTAGCAGTTGTTATAGGATGGGTTTGCTGACACGTGGATACGGTTTCTGGAGATCAAGCAGACGGGCTTCTGGTTCTTCAGTGTCGATATTGCTGGATCTGGCAAAACATTAGTAAATCTTCTTGGATTCTCATAAACATTTGGGTTGCGTCTGCCGTGGACCGGTTGCTCCGGAAGCCTTGTTGGGTCTCATCCAGTAGAGCCAGGGTTTCAGACCAGTCCCGTAGTCTCGTCGCAACAATGCGAGCCAGAATTCTGCCGATCATCGGTAGGAGACACACACCGCGATAGTTATTCAGATTTTTTCGATCACCCTTCTTGAAAAACGGTATAATCAAACCCAGCTACATACTTTCGGGCCAGTAGTTCGCTCTGTTTGTGAACATGAAGCGGACAGTGTCTGTAATCAAGCCAAACGTTTCCGGGCCAGCTGATTTGATGAACATTAGTCTGATTTTGATCCCATCCCACCAGGAGCTGATTCCCTCATGTTCTTTAGTTCTCGTTTGATTTCTTCGGTGGTAGGGACTTCGGTCATCTCTGTAGCGAGACGCTTTGCTAGATCATCGTCCCGTATGTCACCCACAGACTCCAACGTCGCAGCGATTTCCATGGGTAGGCGTTCAAAGCGATGTTCTGTTATTTTTTCAAGGTGTTCTTTGAAGTCTTCCGGCGTGAAGTGGTCGCTCGTGGGGGCTTTCATCTTGCGTGTACCGAGTTTCCTTAAAATACGGTACATTCGACCTGTGTCCCTTTTTTTCTCGGCTTCTCGACATTCCGTCACCATCGTGCACCACCATTGTTCTTCCCAAGATTTTAGCTTATTTTTGTATCGACGTCTGATTCGTCTCAGATCCTGTCTCACGACCTCCGTGTCGGCCAAACCTAAGACGTTTTCTGTCCGCAAAGCCCTGATTTCTTCAATTTTGGCTTGGTTCAGGTGGCGGAACCTCTGGCATTCTTCCTCTCTTTCCAGTTCCCACCAGCCAGGGTGATGCAGTGGAGTTTTTTTTGATATCCACAAACCGAGGCTGCAGACGAGTACAAAATGTTGCTAACGCCTTCCCATGTTGCTGTCGCCGTGAGTGGAGTGGTCGCGAGCATTGCACCAGTCGCACTTTTGGTTTCTTCTTCAAACTTCTGTTTGTTGGCATCTGTGTTCAGTTGCTCAAAATTGACTCGTTTCCGCCTTGAATTTGTTGCACTTCTGACCGAGTGATGGTTGTCCACATTGATCCATGCACGCAGTGTTTTTGGTCGATACTCGATGGTCTGAGAAGATGTCAACAGGTTCCGTTTTTATCGCCTTCAGCAGTTTATGTCGTTCCTCCGCTCGACACAAAAACCCATCCAGCTCGAACCATTGGTGAAGACTGAAGAACTGTACGGTACCAGGTACCTCGGTTCGGATGGTTGGAGAATGAGTTCATGTAAGCCAAACCATTCGCTTCGCACAGCCGTATTAGTTCGTATCCAGCTTCGTTTGTCGTTCGTAAACCATATCTTCCTACGGATTTGTTTGTAGACACCGCAGCGCCAACACTCGCATTGAAGTCGCCGCCGACGATCAAGGTTTTCGCATTCGGCGCTGTGGATATCTGTCGTTCAAATTCATCTTTGAACATTTCTCTTTCCTGTCGACTGTGGTTTTGCAGCGGAAAATAGGCTGATATTAAATGCAGATTATCCACTTGTATAGCTGTCGTGCGCGTCCCGAACCATTGTTTACACCCTTGATCTTGCCACTTCTTCAGTATGTTTCCAATTTCCATGTAGTAATATTGCCGATTTGGTTGAATGAATGACCGCCACTAGCTCTTCATTTTCTCCCGACCATAGTATTCCCACCTGTTCGCTCATCACCTCAGTCAGCAATACAACCAGCCTCTGCTGAAACACAGCGATGCGATGTCGCGTAGTCGTTTGCGGTTGCTTTGCCTCAGTGACAACCGTTGAATGTTCCATGTTCGAATTTCTATTTGTTCCCGGTTGTGGATATTTTTGTTTCTGTTCTCTTCACACTCCATGGGGGGGGGGGGGTTCTCGCCGTTCTCTTCGCTTAACGTATATGCGTTGCATCCGATTTCTTTTGCCTTCTTCTGTTTTATCACGCTGACCTCTACTTCTTGGCCCCGGGTTCGGGTGGATTGTTCATAAAAACCATTTGCCATGAGCTCATCTAGCCCTTCCACCCCAAAACTCATTTGATTGGCCATATAGAGATGGCCGTTTATAGAGATGACCGCGGTGGCATCCGCGGGCCGCTCTGCTACCATATCCCCAGAGTCCGGCTTGTGGGTCGGGAGACGGGTAACGAACGCGTGTAAGCGAAATCGAAATAGCACTTTTTGTGCTACAGCGCTTTTTTTATGCGCTATATGCGCTATTTGCGCTATAGCGCTTTTTGGGGGTGCTATATGCGCTATTTGCGCTATATGCGCTATCGAAGGTGCTATATGCGCTATTTGCGCTATATGCGCTATCGAAGGTGCTATATGCGCTATTTGCGCTATAGCGCTTTTTGGAAGTGCTATATGCGCTATTTGCGCTATAAGCGCTATCGACGGTGCTATATGTGCTATTTTTTTGGATATGGATGAAACTTCTACAGAAAAATGGCCAGGGGGGATTGGAACCACCCATTGCTAGATTACTAGCTTAACGCTCTACCGACTGAGCTACGCTGGCCTATTGGTGTTTGTGTTAATTTCCCTTTAAATAGTGATGCTGATCTTGGATAGCGCTTATAGCGCAATTTGCGCTATTTAGGCGCTATTTTGTGCTATTGGCTAACTTATTGAAAATTTTTGTCCTTTTTAGTGAGTATACGGTCCCTCAATAAATTAGAATAGTTTTAAAATTATTTTTAAAATTTTGTTAGTGTTCTAGTCGACGATAGAAAAAATAGCGCATATAGCAAAACGATAGCGCATCAAAGTGCTATAAGCGCTATTTTTTTCGTAGGCTTAAAAAATAGCGCCTATTGCACCAGATGGTGCTATTTGCGCTATTTAGGCGCTTGGACGCTGCTTGGACTTGATTATTTCTATATTATTATGATTATTAACTCATTATTGCTTTAAACTATAAACTTTAAACTTCTTTTCCTGCTTAACAAGTAAGTTATATATGTTTTTTGGTTATTTCCTTTAATGATCTGTTTTTAGTAGAATATTAATATGCTGGAGAATACTTTAGGAATCTTTTTACCCTTCTAGGGTTTCAATTTGTGTAACCAATAGGAGCGAAGAATGGAAAGTTATGTTGGGTAATTGCCTACAATTTTGACTAATAAGAGCGAGGGATGGAAAGCCCTACAAACCCAACCCCGGGGGGGTGGGGGGGGGGTGGGCGCCTACTGAATCTTTTTACCATTCTAAAGGTTCATTTTGCGTAACCAATAGGACGAAGAATGGAAAGTCATGTTGGGTAATTGCCTACAATTTTGACTAATAGGCGCGAGGGATGGAAAGCCCTACAAACCCAACAACCGGGGGGAGGGGGGGGTGGGCGCCTACTCAATAAATTAGCCAATAGCACAAAATAGCGCCTAATTAGCGCAAATAGTAGCCTCAGGTGCTATAAGCGCTATTTTTCAAGCCTATGAAAAAAATAGCGCTTATAGCACTTTGATGCGCTATCGTTTTGCTATATGCGCTATTTTTCAATATCCTCTATCAAAACACAAACTAAAAGTTTAAAAGAATTTTAAACTTTTTAATTTTAATTGAGACATATTATACGTACTAAAAAGTACAAAAGTTTTTAATTAAATAGCCGATAGCACAAAATAGCGCCTAAATAGCGCAAATAGCACCCTCAGGTGCTATAAGCGCTATTTTTTAAGCCTATGACAAAAATAGCGCTTATAGCACTTTGATGCGCTATCGTTTTGCTATATGCGCTATTTTTTAATATCCTCTATCAAAACACAAACTAAAAGTTTAAAAGAATTTTAATCTTCTTAATTTTAATTGAAGCATCTTATACGTACTAAAAAGGGAGGGGGGGTACCTGTCGTAGCGTGTATAGCGCAAATAGCGGGGGGGGGGTGGGGGGGCGTTTTTGAGTTGGAAACTATAGTAGCGCATATAGCGCAAATAGCGACTAGGGGTGGGGGGGGGTGGCGTTTTTGAGCTGGAAACTATAATAGCGCAAATAGCGCAAATAGCGCCTAGGGGTGGGGTGGGGGCTAAAATCTCGTGCTCGTGCACGCTTACACGCGACATCTACCGAGAGGCGCCACTACCAGATTCCAGGGAGTGGCCTGTGGTTTCGTTTGACGCAGGCTCCCCGAAAAAAAAGCCGCGTTCCTGCTTGCCGCCGAGTAGAGGCCAAACCACCAGGCAAGCAAAGTTCTCTGTTCGTCGGCGTACGACGAGCTTCGTTGTTAGCGAAAACTGACGAGTGACGAACGGTGGCCGGAAAGTGACGAACAAAAAACTTTCAATTTTTCACTTTTTTACATTTAAAATGTGTTTTGGAGCAATTTTTGAAAAAATTTTTGTTCGTCACTTTCCGACCACCGTTCGTCATTTTTCGCGGAACGACAAAGCTCGTCGTACGCCGACGAACAGGAAACTTCTTCGCACAGTACTGTAGAAACTTGACAGTCAAAATTGAAATTTTGTCTTACTTTAACCTTCGATTTCTCAGCCCACAGACGTGCTAGAAACTCCGCGATACTTGGAAACGTTTCGTCTGGGTGTGTACATTCCAAAAATAGCAAAATGTCAACTTTGCAAAATGTCAAAAATAGAAAAATTACTATTAAGGTGGTAGTGTCGCCAAAGCAGTTTTGCTCATAGGCTGCAAAATGAGAACTTTTTGCTTTAAAATTGTACGTTCACTGAGAAACTAGTGAAATGCCATATGGTGTCAAATAAATACTGCCAGACACTAGACTACCAATATCTACCAATATTTTTAACCAATCACCATTTGTGAGCCAGATAGCACACAATAGAGACATAAAAGTTCAAAAAATCAAGCCAGATATCAGATTGGCCAGCTTGTGAAGTACATGTAATGTTTTGACGCACAATTTTTTGCCACAAATAAGACAAATGAAAAATGAAGGTTCGTTTTTCTTTTGATTTCAAAATAAGTGTCTAAATTTTTCACAATTTATCATTATTGCTGTGAGTACTTTACAGGTTACGCACAGTTTCACAGTTCAAACAGGCATTACTCCACAACCACTCAAGCAATTTGCACAAATTTGTGTGTATAAACTAGAGCATATGTGCTTTTACTGTGTGTAAAGAATCTAAACAAAAAGTATCTTAATTGTGACGAAATTATCGAATGTGAATAGGTTTTCAAAACGTAATTTTTCCGACTTTGCGACATCACTGCTAACTGTATGCTGCATCAATTTTTCTGAAACTTGACAAAAATATTTGCCTTGAAACATATTTTTAGAATATATAAAGAACAATGACCTACCGTTCACTGAAAAAGTTTTACAGTCGCGCAAAATCGACTGCTTTCGCGACACTACCCCCTTAAGGAAATTACAGTCTTTTAGTCGTTTAGTAGGTTTTTCGCTTGTTAACAAAAAATTCTAATTCTCCGGCCAAGGCTGAGCGCAAGGCAAATTTAATTTAAAGTTGAAATTTCCTGCCTATGTACCTACTTATCTGGGAAAGTGTCTCTACTACTCAAATAATTACCATATAATAAATACATCAATAAATAAGACAAACTATCATCTTTGAATCATTATATTTCATATAGTTTTCACAATAACATATTTTTTGAAATTTGTATTCACGAACATTATAAAGCAACTTCTAGCTAGTGGTTGGCTTGAGAGGCTGTTTTCAAGTCACGGTATTTGTTTGAACTTTGAAGCATCTGTTTCTCCGAAGGTTCATCCGTCATCGCATACACATATAAATTTCGAAATTGTAAAACTATGCTTGAACCCTAACTGCGGATGTATGACCCCTTGAAAATAGCTTTTTCAGCGTTTTTTGAAGTGAACGTTGGCCAAAGTTTAAGGCAAACAATGGCTACATGGATAGTTTTGAGTGGGTTATGTTTTAAGGTATCGTCTAAGCGGATCAAGTGCATTTGGGGGGGGGGGGGGGTGGAGATTGTGGACCTATTTTTTGGAGTAGAGCACCTTGAGGGAAGCATTTTTTGTAATAGAACCCCTATCCACAAATTTGGATTTTCTGAGCTATGGCCTATGACCCCTTGAAAATAGCATTTCCAGTGTTTTTGGAAGTGAACGTAGGCCAAAGTTCGAAGCCAAAAATGGCTATAATCTTTGTTTTTCATAGTTTTGGGTGCGTTATGATGTTTTAAGGCATCGTCTAGGCTTAGTTGTCAGGATTCTCTAGGCTAAGCTGGCAGGATTTTCTATGAAAATTTCGATTTTTTATTGCCTAAGCCTAAGCCGGAACATAAGCCTAAGCCTGATACTAAGCCTAAGCCCAGGCCTAAATTAAGGCCAAGTTTGAATTTGGTCTAAAATTAAACGTTTCTGGCGATTTTGGCCAATATTTCGTCAGAAACCCGGTCGAAAAGCTTTTGTTTTGATTCCAAAAAATTGTAAACAATAATCTGACACAATTTAGACACGATTAGAACGGAAAAAACAAGGGCTTCGGAAACAAATTGCGAAAACGTCCCACACTGAGGGTTCAGATTTCGGGGGGTCATATCTTCGAAAATCAAAAAAATGAAATAGGGGTTCTTGAAGCAAAAATGCTTCCCCCAAGGTATATACTCTGCTCGAAAAAAATAGGTCCACTATTTTTCCCGCCCCAACTGCATTTATTTAACCCGTCTCAGTTTAGCTAGCAAGATTCTCTGGGCTAAGCTGGTGTTATTTTTCCTGATGTTTTTGGATAGTTTTCAGTGGGTTATGTTTTAAGGTATCGTCTAAGCTTAGCTAGCAAAATTCTCTGGGCTATGCTGGTAGGATTTTTCCAGAAAATTTCAATTTTGTAGTTTCTAAGCCTAAACTTTGCTGAAAAGCCTGTGCATGAATCTAAGCCTACACACAGGAAAACCGGTGATTCGAATTATCTCTGAAACACCGTCTTACACGTCGGAGCTCGGAGGTAATTCGGATGTTATTACGAGCTTTTTATAGATATTTCGTAGCGTTTTAAGACAGTTTAGTGCAAGGTTTTTTGTGTAAAATAGGGTGTATTTACACATCGGCCGCCTAATCTACATAACAAAAAATTAAAATACACACTGATTTACACAGCCCTATTTCCGCGCAAAAGTTGATAAAACTGCCTATTTTGCTACAAAAAATTACAAAAAATCGCCAAGTGGCGACTGCGGCCTGTGCAGTCGGCACTATGGTGCCCAGCGTACACTCTATTATCATTCTTAATTTTTATTTTCGTAGTTCAAGTCGCAAAGTCAAAATATATATGGGTTTTTTAAGTGTAAAAAAATAATTTTTTTACTTAAATAATGCCTAAATACACACTTTAAAAAATTTACACAACATACCCTTAATTTACACAGCAAATTCTTAATTTACACAACATTTACACAGTGCCGATTTGGAAAAAAACCCTGGTTTAGTGGAAATTCGGATGTATAAATTTTAGAAAAATCTGTGAAACTGTTTTATAAAAATTGAACTTTAAGACAATGTAGACGAAATTAGGACTAATGTCTTAATTTTCTGTGAAAACCTTCCAAAACTGATTCCTTGAAATTGAGATAAATTTAAGACAATTTAAAAGAAAATTAAGATGTCCAAAAATCTTAAGCTTACCCCATTTCTGTCTAATAGATTCGGATAACCGATTTTCTCACCGATTAACTCACCGATTAGTTCTCTATATATACTAATCGGCAACTGAATTCTGTCGTTGGATTGCTCGTGGTATAACGAAAGATAGAAGAGCAGAACCGCTGTGTCGGCTCTTACGACGTCACCTTCCATAATGCAGTAACTGCATTATGGAAGGTGTTTCATTTGTTCATCAGGGCTGGTTCATTTTCTTTAAAAAAATAGGAAGGGCGGGAGGCCAAGTTTCACAGCTGAGGTAGGGCCCCAGAGTCATGGAGCCGAAATTTGAACACAGCATAGAATGGTGCCATGACGACTTCTGTTGGCAAATTATTACAGACAGACACAGTTCGGTAGGCAAAAGTGTATTTTTCCCGTGCTTAAATTAAGGCCAAGTTTGAATTTGGTCCAAAATTGGGATCAAGTGCAGTTGAGAGGGGGGGATAAATTAGTGGACCTATTTTTTGGAATAGGACACCTCAAGGGTTATAGCATTTTTTGTAATAGATCCCCTATCCAAAAATTTATATTTTCTGAGCTATTATATGCCCCTTGAAAATAGCATTTTCAGTGTTTTGGGAAGTTTACGTAGGCCAAAGCTTGAAGCCAAAAATGTCTATAATCCTTGTTTTTGGATAGTTTTGAGTGCTGTGTTTTCAGGCATCGTCTAGGCTTAGCTGGCAGGATTTTCTAGGCTACGCTGGCAGGTTTTTTGCTGAAAATTTCGATTTTTTAGTACCTAAGCCCGAGCCTAAGCCTGAACCTAAGCCTAAGCCTTAGTCCAAGCCTAAATTGAGGCCCAGTTTGAATTTGATGAAAAATTGGACGATTCTGGTGAATTTGGCCAATTTTTCGAGAGGAACGGGGTAGGGATCGACCGGATATTCGGATCCGGATCCGGCCGGATCCAGTGGATCCGGCGCCGGATCCGGATCCAAACCTGCCGGATCCGGATCCAGTATCAAATCGGCACTTCTTGACGACAACTAGTTGTTCCAAGGGTCCCCCCTTTGGTTTTTTACTGAAATTTTTTCGTTATTCCCATTTTTAAAAAATTCTTAACTAATTCTAAACTGTTTTTTATTTTTTATTCTGATTTCTCTGAAAATCGTGTTAGATCGTAGATGAAATTACAATATATCAAACAGTCAGTGGCGGTTCCAGGGAGGGTGGTGAAGGGGGTGTGCAGTGTGCACCCCCCCTTTTTGGTCGAAAGGGGGGGTGCAACAGCTAGATGTCGAAAAGTGTCTGCCGCAATGCAACAATTTTTTTGCAGAAACCAAAAATTTGCTAGCTTCTGGGGGCTGCCGCCCCCAGACCCCTGCTTTATATATGTTTTGCAATGACTTTCTCTTCAATTTGAGGATTAGCAGTGTTCATGATAGACTTTGCTTGTTCACTTTTACAATTCTTCGTGACAAAACGCGTGTTCTGTGATTTGCTGAATCACTAGAACATAACACATAAGTCATAAATGCAAACCAAAAAGGTGTGTATTATGTCATGTTAGACGAAATTTTTTTCATTTTTAAAAAAATGTGTGTGTTTCAGGCTGGATCCGGATCCGGCCTGATCCAGTGGATTCGGATCCGGATCCGGCAGAAATTTTGGATCCGGTCGATCCCCAACGTGCCTTTGTTTTGATTCTAAGAAATTGTAAACATTATTTCGACTTCAACGAAGCACGTTTAGACCGGAGAAAACACGGGTTTTCGAA
Source organism: Trissonchulus sp. WLG1_4 (assembly GCA_030248245.1). Classification (NCBI taxonomy): domain Eukaryota; kingdom Metazoa; phylum Nematoda; class Enoplea; order Enoplida; family Ironidae; genus Trissonchulus; species Trissonchulus sp. WLG1_4. The sequence continues at coordinate 76,060 of JASANF010000293.1, forward strand.
AAAAGTTGCGAATACGTCCTTCACTGAGGGTTCAAATTTGGGGGGTGGGTCGTATCTCAGAAAATCCAAAAAATGAAATAGGGGTTCTTGAAGCAAAAATGCTTCCCCCAAGGTGCTCTACTCAAAAAATAGGTCCACTATCCCCCCCCCCCCCAACTGCATTTAACCCCAAAATTGGACGATTCTGGTGAATTAGGCCCATTTTTTGGAAGGAACGGGGTCAAAGTGCCATTGTTTTGATTCTGAAAAATTGTAAACATTCAGATTATTTATATATATTAGTCACGTTTTGAACGATAAACTACACGGATTCCGAAGAAAAATGGCGAAAACGTCCTTCAATGAGGGCTCAAATTTTGGCGGATCTTATCTCAGAAAATCCAAAAAAAACAAAATAGGGGTTCTTGAAACAAAAATGCTTCTGCCAAGCTGCTTCACTAAAACAATAGGTCCACTACAGTAGCATAGCCAGGATCCGGATGAGGGAGGGGCCAGCCTACCTTTCTGCGCGAAAAAAAAGCGGGCCAAAACCGCTGAGAGGGGATAGGGTCCCTGGCTACGCCCCTGGTTCACTAACCCCCCCTCCCCCTCCCATCGAGATTTAATTCCGAGTTTGAATAAGGTAAAAAATAAGGGGTTCTCAGTGAATTTGGCCATTTGTTCGTAAAGAATGGGGGGGGGCAATGGAACCACGGTATCTTTGATTTGGTTAAATTTGTAAGCATAATTGCTTTTGGAACGACAAAAGTGACAAAACTGTATATATACGTGTTTCAGTAAAAAATTGTGATAACGTCTCTCACAGGGCTCGGACTTCGGGCTTCGGGAAGAGGTCGTGTTTCAGAAAATCCAAAAATCAAGCAGGGCTTCTTGAAGCACAAATGATTTCGCGAAGGTGCTCTACTAAAAATGAGTCCATTATATATCGGCAATCGCAGTAGCGTGTTAAAAATGTTTCAAATCATATGGAAATTGGAATTAAATTGGAATTGGAGTTCCCTCTTCCGGTGCATGTATATTGTATTTGGGGGGGGGGGCGGAGGTCAGAAGAATTTTTTTCACTTTTTATAAAGCGTTTTTCAGCCTTACGCTATCTTGTTATAGCCGCTGCCACATTAAGGGCAATGAGTTGAGTCTGTTTGTTGTAAAAGGTAGTGGTGTAGCCAGGAAAAAATTAACAGATGCGGGGGTCTGGGGGCGACAGCCCCCAGAAGAAAATGGAGATTTTTTCAATTTTTAGGCCGAATTTGGTCAACAGGAGACGTATCAGAAAATTTTTCCGACAGGAAAATAAAACGCAAGGACAAGATGGGATGGGAACATTAGATCAGACATGTATATATAGATCATTGTATTACACCACTAAATGCAGCATAATATACTCGTCTAGACATGCAAATGCAGCATAATGTACTCCTGTATACGTGCATAGGCTTTGATGAAAGATAATAACAAGGAAGGATAAGTTACAGAGTAGCAGGGGTCTGGGGGCGGCAGCCCCCAGGAAAAAATTGGGGGAAATTTTTGATTTTTAGGCAAATTTTGGTCAACTGGAGACGCATCAAAAAAATTTTCCGGTCGGACCATAAAAACCAAAGGGGGGACCCTTGTGTAAAAATTCAGTCGGAAACAATTTCGGGGGGGCGGCCGCCCCTGATATATATATATATATAATATATATATATATATATATATATATATATATATATATATATATGTATATGTATATATATATATATATCTTTAATCTTTTACAGATGGAAATAATAGAATTCAAATCAGACGAAAATTGAAATTAAGGATGTCATTTGGAAAAGTGGTGGTGATTAAGCGGTCAGGTTCCGATGGAGCCACATTTCTGTTGATGGAAGAGCAGTGTGTCATCGGAAGGTATGCGTATATATATATACGCCTAATTTTTTTTGGGGGGGGGTGGGAAGTTTTTATCTAACTCCCTTCCCTCTCTTACCTACTTTACGTCTAAACTTATTAAAATTATCCTATATTAGTATACATGAGGAGTATCGATGGATCGAAGTTGGTCAAATTTTTCAAGCTTCGTAGGTGAAAACAGTCAAAATTTCGATTCCTCATAAAAATTGTGAACATGATCAGGGGCTCCCAAAAATTCAATTTTACGTGTAAATCATAGGCGCAAAAAATAGTTTTTTGTGGTTGCAAAGCGCCCCCTTACTCGAAATTTTTGTTAACACTGACGAAGCTGATTTTTACATGATTCGATAGCCTAACGTCATATCTCAACCTCTATGAGCCATTTTTTTAAATTTTTGCCCATGGCCTGGAGCAATGACGTCAAATGTGAAATCACTCAAATTTGGTGGGTACAAAAAACGGCCATTTTTTCACATTTCGCCCTCGATTTTAGATTTGAAAATACATATCAAAAATCCGGATCATACGATTTTGCGCATACATGTGGGCTACTACTATGCCAAGTTTCAGCCTGATTGGCTTAATGTGGTTTGTGCTAGAACTGTCCAAATAAGGGCTACTTTTCGGCTTTTTGGCGTACTTTTGCCTGTGTAAATACCCTGACAAACGCACTGAACCAAAAGTGCACCTTCAAGCTTAATTGTTCTTATCTGAGGTAGAGGTGCCTTTGGGGGAGTAACATATATATATATGTGAAAATAAGCAAAATTGGAGAACTTTGATTTTTGAGCTGGGTAGCCCCCCATTAAGTAAGTGAATGTCGCTTCTAGTGAGCAGAAAAAGGCTGGCGGTTAAAAAGCTCATAGTTTTGGCGTTCTTTGAGGAGATGCTCATGCTGGCATATTTTTAGGCAAAATTTTATGGTGGGGGGGCCGTTGGGGGGACAGCCCCTTATGGATGGGGGGGGGCGTCGACCAAAATGGGGGGCGCATTTTTAACGGTTAATGCTTTTATATATACTAGAGTTAAGAGGGTGCAGATTTCTTAAATGTAAAAACAGTTGCTACTATTAATATGATAGCGCTTAAACTTTCCATCATAATTGAATCATTTGTTGTGTTATGAAGGAAATACAATGAAATCTAATCCGCGTAATCTAATAACTCTAATATCATATTATATATATATATATATCATTTGCGTTTACTTTTTAGAGGTGAAACATGTCAAATTCGAATTCTGTTGCCGAATGTTTCCGAACGGCACTGTGCTTTGAGTGTCATTCCGGGCAAGGAAGGCAAAGAGGTGAGCTGACACAGTGGCCATAGTTTGAATTTGTATCTCTGTGTGTGTGTGTGTGCGAGATAGAAAGTGTGGTAAAAAAGTTGTTATATAAATTTTAAAATTGAAATTGAAAGTTCTAGTTTAGATGAATCGTATATGTATAACAGACAGGAAAAAATACATCTGCTGCTTATTATATTCACGCGAAAGCCCGGGGCACACCTTGTCCTTAAGAACACATGGACAGGACAAGGACAAATTTTGGTCAACTGCTGTGTGCTCTTGCAATCGCTTAAGGAAAAAACGATAGGGACAAGGATAAGGACGAGTATGAACCGGGCCTTCCGCGTTGCACGCAAACATAAGCATTGGCACCAGAGATTAAGACTGGCATTATTTGTGACCATTTTATTCTCAGTCGTTTGGTTGGACTAAAATGACCTCCTTTAGTCCGACGAAGGACGGAGCACTTTTCTTCGTTCACAGATCCAGCTGACGTGTCTCTCGGCCACCTGTCCCATCGTCTGCGGCGACCGACGTCTGCAGAAAGGCGATAGTGCCGTCTTGCGTGACCGAGACGTGTTCACCATCATTGACAGGCTAGTTATTAATTGATAATCTAATCCTGTCGCGGATTAAGAGGATTAGATTAGTTGGAATTGGTCGACTGTTCGTTAGCATACTTGTAACGGGGTCAAAATTTTGGGGGGGCCTCTGTGGCCAATTTTGACCTGATCGACCAAATATATATAACACATACCCTAAATTTTGCAAAAGTGTGTAAAATTTTCTTAAAAATTTGCCATTTTTTTAAATTTTGTCCAAATTTTCGCGGCCTTACCTTCCCCCCGGCCCCTCAATTTGGAGGGGTCCCCCCATCCCCTTCCTCATGTATGTTAGTTTGTGAGTCTGTAGAGGGAGGTTTGATTTTGCTCGGTTTTTTTGGCATTAGCTTGTGACGGTGCAGAATATAAAGTGAAAATTGAGTGGTGTGAACTGTGAATCACAGTCATTCCTGTTATGTCTGAATAGTATGCATCCAATTCTAATACTGAATCACCACATCGACAGCAGTGAACTGAAGCAATGGTCAGGAATCGACATTTACAGATTTATTTATTTATATCGATTTATGATATGCGTACCCCGGGCGGCGTGGGAAGGGTGGAGTGTTTTTTAGCTCTGATGTTTTCGGTCGGCCTAAATTAGTTATGTTTAGACAGACAATACTACTATATATATGCGCTGTTATCCGCAGCACATATAATAAGCTCGCAGCACGCGGCCTAAGCTCTGGCTTGTAATCAGCCGCCGCTTTGAATATATAGTATCATTACCCCTTCCCAAATTTCACGCCACTTTAACCGAAACCTTGTTATATTTTTAGGAAATTCCGGTATGAAAGTTCCGTGGCACCATTCCCGTGTGAGGAGATTCCCGTGAATCCGGCCATTACACCAAAATCATGTAAGCTGGTTACTTTGGCTGTGATCAGATCAGGCCAGTGAAATTTGGACTGATATAGTCACTAGTGCATGGATTAAAGTAGGAATAAACTTTGGTACATCATTCTGAAGTTTGACTAAATTGCTGCCATGTCCAATGACTTTTCTTTTTTCACAATAAAAAACTGGAAGTCATCTGGAATTACGCTGATTGTTGAAAAAAATCGCAGTTGGGCTTGACGCTACCAGTCCTTTAATCAGAGGGGCATTGAATGAGTGTATGTGCTGTTTAGTGACAACAAGGAGAAAGTTTGATAAAGTACTTTTGGCGAAATATATATAGATATTTTGCATTTCTTACAATATTTAGCTTTTTGGGTTTAGTTTTTTTTTAATTTAAGTAGTTTTTAGTTTTAGGCCGAATCCTGACCCCGCAAAATAAGCCTCCGTTGGTAGAAGAGTCGAAAACTCCACCGCACCAAGTTAACGGTAAAATATATATATAGTATATTTTCAATATTTAAGTATTAAGTAATAAGCAGAGGTGCACAGAACAAATCGGCGAGGGGGGTGCGCAAGGTGTTTTTTTGTGTCATATTTTGGGTTTTTTGTCGTTTCCCATTCAGCACGCTTTTTATCGAAAACGACGTTTTAGTGACTTGTTTTTGTTACAGTGTAGCGGTGTTTCTGGGGTCTGGTTTTTATGTCCTTTTTGTTAAATTTAGTGTCAGTGAACCTTTAAATGTGTACAAAAACTGTTTTTATTGCAAATTGGGCCTCATCGTGACTCGTGAGTTTGGTTCATAAAATTTTGTCTTAAGGTGGCGCTCAGGGGAATCGACTTTGGCGTTTAAATTTTTTCAGCGACATTTTTGACCATAATGTCTTGAAGGAAAGTTGTTCAAAATGAAAATAGCTTTCATTTGGTGTGCATATTGTGATAAAAAAATTTGTTTAATATTTTTTGGACAATTTTGTAGCCGTAGCAAAAAAAAATTTGTTTCCATATAAAATGATTACTCATATGCGGTTTCTTAGCTTTAAATTGATGTATTAAACTTAAGAATACATTGAAGTTTTGCTGAGTTATTTAACCGTGAAAATAGCAAATTCAAAATGAAAAACCTACAAAGCTTATAAATGTTCGAAAATGTCAAATTTTTGATTTAATTTCTTAAAAAATTGAGTATGGCTTTTTGTAACTTTTTCAACGGAAATATGCAGTCCTAGGAAGGGTCTAATTTTTGAAAAAGTGAAACGTGTGGGCAAACCTTACATTTTTGCGTAGCGAAATCGACTGCTTTTTTTGGACCTGGGTCCCAGCTGCCGTTTGCGATTGAGTTGAAAATTTGCACAATGAAAGAAAGAATATAAATGCAGACGTGAAAGTTTTTCGATTTTCAAATTTTGGCCCGCAGCACTTTTTGTCGTCGCTCAAACACGACTGATTTTTGAAAAATCAATTTTTTGCAAAATCAAAAACAAAAATGAAAAATCGAAGATCAATCACGTCTAGATTTTTGAGAGATCTTTCTATTGATACCAAGATCATCAAAATAGGTTGAAGTTCCGCTGAGCTAGGTCAAAAAGAAAATTAGTGTGAATAGGAAATTTCTTCATGGTAATAAAATTTGACACATTCACATTAAAGTGCTGAACTGTATTGTAAATAGGTTTTTTGATGTCTCTTTGATATACAATTAAAGTGGTATTGCTATTTATTGCATGAGCTGAGCGCTAAACATGAGTTTTGTTGCTGAGCGCTACCTTAAAATCTCGGCGGCTTAGTCTAGGTTTAATGTTGGTAGCTTGTCTTTGGCTACGGCAGCCTTCTTTTGTCACGAATCAATGATACCCAATCCAGAGTAGTCTGTAAGCTCTCAAGTTCATACTTGTCCGTGTGCGTACGAAATTGTCCATAAGCCTATGCAAAAAAATACTTCAGGCAAAAACGTCAGCCCTTGTCTGTGTATGCTCGTTTATTATGCGTATGCTGAAAATTAGCCCTCAAAACGTTGTGACCTATTTTCTACTGCATTTCGTTCAACATTTTTCACTTCCGGACGACACCCTGACGGACAGACGGATACTATTATGGACAAGTGTGAACCGAACCAGGCTTTCAGAAACTTTAAATAAGCTTGGTTCAGTTACTGAAGGAGCCTTGGTTTTACTTTTTTTCTGTTTTAGGCGGTGGCGATTCGGTGCAAAAAGCCGTCCTGAGCAATGGAGTTGGCGAAGCGGAAGAGCCGGATGCTCAGAAGCCGTTGACGCCGCTGCAGAAAAAAGCAGCGGAAGCGAAGGCCAAAATTGCTTCGTTCAGCGTTCCATCGAAACAGTCGCGTCAAAAGTCGAATCAGTGGAATCTGGCCACTAGCGTCAAGCGACCCAGCAAAGTGTCGCTGCCTGGGGGGCGACAGAAATCCATGTCCAACTTGCTGTCCGCCAAACCAGCCAGCGCTCTAGGGTTGTCCAAGCTGCCGCTACCGAAATCAACAGGGGCTAAGAAGATTTACCTGAGCCGACTTCAGGCTAATGTGACGGCTGATGCGGCTCTGCTAGAAGCACAGGAAGGGTCGCCGAAGAAAACGCCTATTTTGAAGGCCAAACTGGCTAGAAAATCGGCCGTTGGGTCGCCTAAAAGCTCGGATTCGGCCGAGACAGAATCAGAACCTGTTGCAGGCGAATCGACGAAAATATCTGCAAGCGAAGCGGCGAAAAAGACGCCATTGAGGTCCGTCAAAAATTCGCCAGTTATCGCGGCCTCAGAAGCGAAACTTGGTTCTGGTGAAAAATTGGCCAAAAATTCGCTAGTGACTTCTGCGAAAAATTCGACGGTTGACGATCCACCAGTGGATGATCCAATTCAGGCTTTTAGCCCAGCCGAAAGAAAGCGACTTTCGGCTACGCTGGCTTCTAGCCCGCTGATGCAACAGATTATGTCGAACATGGTGTCGGGAATTATGGAAAAAGGCTCGACAAGCAAGAGAAAATCGAGTTCTAGAAAATCGACTGCTCGAAAATCAGCCACTCCAGGACGAAATCGTGGCAGTATGACCCAACAGATTGTGAGCAGCCTTGCTGATGAACTTTTGGCCAGTGTGGCTGGGGTTGAAATTGAACCGACTGCCGAACAACAAAACGTTGAACAGGAAGTTGAACCGATTTCTGAGGAACAAAAAGTTGAACCACAAGTTGAACAAGAGGCAGAGGATGAAATCAGTCAGTCAACGGCGGATGAGGGGGAAATATTCAGCGAGACTTTGACGGAAACGGAAAACGAAAAGGACAATAATAGTGTGAATTTATTGTCCTTTTTGGCCGAGGAATCGAAACTAGGGCCGACGCAGGAGCCACCCGATGACTTGATGTTTTGGACACCGTCCTCGCAGCTGGGACAAAATGACGCCTTGGAAAATTCCATCACTAGTCTACAAGGCGACTCTGACACCACTCCGACCGCTGACTTGAGTAGGCGAACCAGTGCTAGACTGCGCGAGTCCAGAGAGACTTCCGTGAATGAAACTTTGATGAATGGATCGGTAGTAAGTCGGACTGATGATGATTGTAAAGGTGTGAAAACCAAGACTTCTCTTGATTTTGGCGATTTGGCGATGTCTGAACAATTGCCGTTTGCTTCTCAGCAATCCAAGCAGAATACTGAAACACCGAAGGAAAAGTTGGTATCTTCGTTTTTCAGTCAGCCTGATACATCTTCCAGTGAGCGTAAATCAATTGATGAAGGATCGAAAATGATTATTGCTGATTCAACTATTGAGACGGAAAGTGAAATTTCAGAAGTAGCTGAGGAGAAAATAAGTGCATCAACAAAAGGATCAAAACGACAATCTAAAGGATCAAAACGTGAATCAAGAGGATCAAAACGGTTCAGTGGAAACAGTTTTGCGCGGATGGGCTTGGAAGAAACGATGGTCGAAGATAGCCCGTCGTTTGTGCGAGAAAGAAAGTCGACAAATTTTTCAGATCAAGTTTTTGGATCGCCTGAGTTTGTGCCCGACTCAGGAAACAAATCAGAAACTACTCCCAAAGTCAGCGAAGAAATTGCTGCCTCTGGAAAGAAGAATGCACCGATTTCGGGCCGAAAAAGTGCCGGCAAAGGGCGGTATCCGGAAATACCGGTTGATAATTTGTTTGCCATGGTGGGGTTGGATGAAACAGCAGTGGAACCAAATACACCGGCGGAACCGAGAACTTCGAACCGGAAGAAAGGAACTGGTTCCAAGGCTTCTGTCGAAAATTCGGAGGAAGAAAAATCAACACCGGTTTCCGCCCAACGGTTTCTGGAAATGATCGCCGCCGGTTCGGATCCGGATCTGACGGCTGCCGGTTTGTCGCAAATCATGCGAAGCCGGAGCGGAAGTCAATTGTTGCTGGCGACAATCTCTGAGGATCCAACGGAGGTAAATGACGAGGACAATCTAAGTCCTCCCGACGACCCAACGGACGGAAAACAAACGCCGGCTGCTCATTTGCATAAAATCATCCAGCTTCATAGTAGTTCCGGATCCGGAAGCTCTTCGAATAAAAAACGAGTGTCCCGTCGGGGTAGCGGACAGTTTCATCGCCTCAGCAGCGGTGACTACTACCGGCGGATGGGCCTGGAAGTTTCAGCGGTGGAGAATTCGCCCTATCGTAGTCCAAAAGGACCCCCCAAGCTGAGCTCCGGATCGCCTAGCCCCCTCTACAGGAGCACTCCGGCGGGCAACAAGACCCCCGGGGTTCCAGGGGGGCCGGGCATGGCGTCCAGTGGCTACCGGTCGTTGCGGAAACAGATTGTGGAAATGCGGCGTCAGAGTTTGGCCGGAATGGCTTTGAGGGAAGAAACTGACGACCCGGAGGAACAGAATTGTTCGACCGGCGAAGAGGGGGAAAGCCGACGGACTGGCAGTGACGAGGAATTGCCGGTGATTGAAAGTCCGGACGAGATGGAGGTTAGTCCGTGGACGGACCAAGCCAGTGGGGTTCCTAGTCCGCCCACTTTCAGCTCCGAAGAAGGCTCGAGCGTGGCAAGAAAAAGCGCTGGCAGTCGTCGACAATCCAGCAGACTGAGTGGCGTCAGAAAATTGCTGGCCACTCCCAGAGTTCCGCAGAATAGCCCTGCTTTGGCTGGGCTCAAGCAAATTCTGAAAACTCCGGGCCAGAAATCGGCCCGGAAATCAGTTCGTCTGGCGGATGCGAAACATTTGCTGATCAGTCCGAAGCCGAATAATTTAGCTCCGAAAACCCCGGCCGCTTTGACGGCTGTCCGTCATATGATCCAGGAGGCGGAGCTTAGCAGCGCGGCAGCCAATCAGCAATCGCCAGTAGTTGCCGGAATCAAGCAGCTTTTGCAGGACCATTCTGACCAGATGAAAACGCCACTGTTGGCTGGTCTGAAAGAATTACTGCGCGAACCGACGACGAGCAAATCGACCGCGACCCCGCGACTCGCGGGACTGCGACAATTGATGCGAGAAGAAACGGAGGAAAATAGTGCGCAGTTGTCTGGTTTGGCAGAAATGCTCCGTCTGGATTTGTCGGAAAATAGATCGCAGATTTTGCGATCAGACACCGAAACCGGTTCTCCGGTTTTGGACGGCCTGAGGGAATTGTTGAAAACACCGAAATCGGAGAGGGGGTTGGAGATTACCGGGTTGTCGGGCGGTGTTTTGGAAACTTTGTTTGCGGAAGAAGCAACCTTGGATGCTGATGTGAAATCGTCGAAAAGAAATAGCCGATCTTCGCGAAAGAGTTCTCTCGCTGAGATGGAACAAACTGAAGAAGCCGTCTCCAAAAAAACTGAACCAGTTTTGACGAATGTGCGAGAAGCTAGAAAATCAAAGGCGGTGGTAAAAATTGCCGACACAGCTGAGGAAATAACGAAAAGTGGAAAAAGTCTGCGAGAGTCGCGAAAATCGCCAGTTTGTTCTGAAGAATTTGTGCCGAAACCTTCGCCGAAGAATTTGAGAGAAACACGGAAATTCAGAGCTGTGGTGAAAATAGCAGACCAGGAAGATGAAATTAAGGTGGATGATGGAAAAGTCCAACAGAATTTGCGAAATATGCGAAAATCGGTCGTTTCGAAACTTATGGTTTCGCCGAAACCTACAAGAAACTTGCGTGAAACACGAAAATCAAGAGCTCCAGCAACAACTGAACCCGTAGAAGCTGAACCTGCGCAGGTTCAACGTGAAATGGCAAAATCAAGAGGTGCAGCGAAGAGCGAGCCTAAACTCGTTGCAGAGAAATTGACGCAAAATTTACGCGAAACTAGAAAATCGAGAGCTCCAAGTCGAACTGAAGAAGAAGAAACGGGCAAGAGTGGTCGCGCAGGGCGTCAGAAACGCGTCGCCATGGCGACAGAGGATGACGTCGTCACTGATTGGCCGAAAGCTAAGGACAATAACCCGGCTGGCCAACCAACTAGGTCCAGGCGAGCCAGGGCTAAACCTGAACCAGAACCAGAAGCTCCGAAAAAAGTCACCAGAAAAAAGGCTACTGACAGGTAGGCAAATACGAGAAACTGAGAAACAGGTTTATAGCTTTAAGTTTTTATGAAAATATAGTTTAAGATCAAACTAATGTTACGGCATTATAATTAGATTTAGCCAATTTCATTAGAAGCTGTTTTACGAATGACATGGTATGAAATCTTTAGGCTGAAAATTGTTGGTGTTATCTAGAGAGTGCTGGTTTATAACACTTTTGGGCGAACTATAAGCGGGGTTTGTCCTGTAATCTCAGAAATAGTCAAGTTTTTGGGCAGGCTTTAGCAAAGCTTAGTTTGCTAATGCTTCCACAACCTAAGTCACACTAAGAATGAAGCTGAAGCTAGATTAATTAAAGATAAATGAAATTAATAATAATTAAAAAGATTAAAACCTTGCTGCGAGAAGAAGAGAGTAATAGATGTTAGTATTTTTTGTGATTTCAGTAAGCCTACTGAACCACCACAGTCATCAAGCCAACCGGTCGGCAGGGGTCGGTCAACCCGAGCCAAGCAACCGGCCAAAACGAAGATCGATCAGACTTCTCCACCGAAACGAAGACGCGGTGCAGTCAACCCGGAACCGGAGCCGGAACCAGCTGAAGTGGAAGAAACGCGCTCCGGTACTCGCAGGGGTCGACAGGTGAAACCGGCCGCCACAAAACCGGTTCAAAAACCGGAACCGGTCGCTTCAAAACCGGTTACAAACCGGTCCGGCCGGGCTGCGAAAAAAACCGTTGCTGAACCCAACGCGAGGTCACGAAACCGCGTCCAACCTTCGACGCCGATAATGAAGGCTGAAACCGCTTCCGGTCGCAAAACTCGAACCGGTAAGCAAAAGGTCGAAAGTCCGGAGAAAACGAAAAGCCTTCCGAAAAAACGAACCACTCGCAATCGTCAGGACGTACAATATGCTCTGCCTGAACCCGAAGCGAAGCCGAAAAAAGAAACCAAACCCAGCCGGGCTGCAACAAAAGCTAAAACGCCGCCGAAAAAAGCAACCAAACCCAGCCGGGCTGCAAAAAACGCTAAAACGCCGCCGGAAAAATCGCCGGTCGCTGCTCGAAAAACCAGAGCTGCACAGCCGGCCGCCGACATTTCGCCTCCAAAAACCCGGCGAAGGAAGTAAATTCGTTTCCTGTTGAGACTTTCATTTTATGCCTGCCTACTATTTACATTTACTTATTCTATATTTTAGTACATTTGCTTTGCAGGCTTGAATAACTTGTAAACTGATTTTGGATACTGCCTGTAAATATTTTATTTTATCGTTGGAAATATCGTTCATATTACATGGCTTTGGAATTTAGAGGAGTTATCGCGTGTCCTTTGAGCAAAATTTTACGTCCAATAGATCTATGGTTTTATCGATTTGAACTAATTCCATTTCACAAAATTGACAAAGTTTCGGCGAAAATCACGCTACCATTCAGTTTTCACCAATTTCAGGATTTGTTGACTGTTCATGTCTGATAGTTTTTTAGTAAGTTACAAAGAAAGTGGGCGAAATACATTGCTCGGGATGTGCGAGGTAACTGCTTTAAGGTCAGGCGTAAACGTCTTGTACTTATGAAATAACTTTTGTGTTTTTTATAACTATTTGGAGGTTTAAAAAACTGAGTCTGTACAAGGGAATCAACATTGTGGTACATTTGATTTATTGTAGTTTCAACAAACGCAACTTGAGCTATTTTGATAAGAAATTTCACTTTATGAAGTTGGTAAAACCACTAGTATAAGAACATAAAAAAAACTAAATAAAAATGTAGCCGGAAATTAAGTTTAATTTCTCAAGTGTCTCGTGGCGAACCTTGGAACTTAATGCATGTTTGAAAATTGGTTACTTTTTTCAGCTACTATAGTTATTTGTTTATAATTTTCCCAAAAAATGAAGCAACTGAATTTTGTTCTGCAAATTTATTGTAATTATCGCCCAGTGGTTTTATCTGTAATTTTTCTGTGAAATGTCAAAAAACTTATTTTGTTGAAATATTTGCAAAGTTCTTACGATTTTTAATCAATTTTTTTATCCAGCGTTTTTCTTCTAGGAACTTTATTCTTAAAATAATTGTTCCATTATTTTATTCCACACACTTTTTATCTTGAACTTTTACTCTGAAAAGAGTCTCATGGCTGTAGTAGTAATTTTGAGTTTAGTTGGAATTTTAGAAACCTAAATTTTTTTAGATAATTTTATTTTCGAAGTCACTGGAACCAAAACGGCAAAAACTGGCTCAGTAATTAACATTTTTCGGCTGAGTGGCCAGTAAGGGAAGTGATGGCAAGAAATGCTTCATAATGTGTATAAATACAGTTTTTTGTTTTTGTATTAATTAAGTAGTGGTGTATATATTTTAGAAGTGTACTTGTGTTCCCGAAAGTCGCAGTATTATATTATACTGCATGAAATTTTATCAAATTTGATCACAACTAATATGCGATCCAATTGCATAGCAATGCGACTGCAACCTTTTTAGTTTCACTTTTCTGTAGTATATTTAAAAGCAACCACAACATCCACAGATGTTCATGGGGATTCTGGTGGGGGCAACCCCTTCCCCTTAGATTGGCCCATCAGGACAATCTTGGACCTTGGACATCCTTGGGGCTGAAAAAGGATGCTCGAAAACTCAAAATTAATTGCCCCAAATCGCTGTAAAATGCTGCAAAAATGAGCGAAAACAAAAATTCTACGAATAGCAGAATGTTGCGTAAAATAGTTTTTTCGGTCAAACTTTGAAATTTTTTGCGTTTTTGTGATTTCAAGTCCCCAAATATCGAGACATGCCCCACTTCCCCCCAAAAAAATGAAAAACCGGGACAAGCCTCCCCCAGACCGAGACCCCGTGTATACTTTGTATGTATATATGGCAACACCAATAAATTGATTAATAAAACTAAAAGTCGCATAAGCGTGAAAAAATTCACTGCTCGTCTTGTGACCCCTATTTTAGGGTCGATTCATACTTCAATAGGGCATACGGACAAATGGACGTAGGGCACACGGACAAAGCAAGTTTTGTCCGTTTTTTCAATTCATACTTTTTAGGGCAAACGGACATTGGGATGTACGGGCATACGGACAAAGGAGCGATTCACACTTTTGAGCCGTATGTCCGTTTGTCCTACAATTTCGGGCAGAGTTGAACTGAATTTAACTTTGCCGGACATACGGACAAAGTGAAATTATGCCGTTTTATACGGATGAACGGACATGCGGCTGAAGGGCAAACGGGCATACGGCTGAACGGACGAAAGTTTGAATCAAACGGCCGTTCAGCCGTTCATTTTGTCCGGATGTCCGTTTGCCCGTATGTCCGAATGTCCGTATAGAAGTATGAATCGAGCCTTACTTCACAAGTTAACATCCACTCTAACTTATCCTTAATCCGTCTATTGTATATTCTGATATATACTGTTGCTTTTTTTACTTTGCTATACTTATATTGTTTTTGTATAAACTCGATGTTTTTTAGATTGTTTGGAAATGTAGGAGAGAAGGGAAGATGGGTAAAATGAGAAGCAAGTAGTAAACTGTACGCATTAGTAAGTTAGGACTTTAGATTGGAGGTAAAAAAAATTTTAAAAAATGATCAGTCTCTACTTATTAGTGACTGATGTGACTTATTGGGCCAGGGCCACCAATGGCAGGATCTGCCGCACGGTGATTAAGTCAAGTAAGTCAAGATGTAAGCAAAATAATGCGTCAATACCATACGTGGGTAGCTAGCCAATTTTTGGGGGGATGAGCTACCGTGGAATGGGGGTCCGGAGCAACTTTTCCATCCATTTTAAGTTTGTGAGCCACCACTTTTGCTTCGTGAGTCGCCGATTTTGCCGTCGTGAGCTACCCACCAACCAATCTGGGGGGGAGGGGGGGGAAAGCGCTTATTTGGGGGGGGGGGTTGAAAACCCGCCCACGCCCATGTCTGGTTAAGACGATTTATTATTTTATAAGATAAAGATTTCTGAGAGGTGGATCCTTGTATCCTGTGACACTGGTACGCTAATTTTACGCCTGTATTCTGTAGCCTTCATAGTTTGCCGAAAATAGTGTTATTTTTATGTTTTCCAAATGTTATCTAAAAAGTGTATTACCTAACTAGCCTTTTCAAAATTAGGTTTAGCGGATTAGATTACGCTTTTTCTAGTGATTAAACTGTGCCAGATGCACAGAACGTGAATTAATATCTAATTCGCGAAATCCGGTTTTTAAATCTATTTCTCTAAATCCTTCTAAATTCGCTAAGTTTTGGGTGTACCCTCAATGGGTTTTCTACATTAACACGATTTACCTCAATGCATTCTGTTGTTTTTCCTCAATAGTGTTTTGTGGGATAATTTATTCAGACAGTCATTCTCAGGGGATTGATTCTTGATTCTGATTGTTTATGCTCGAATATCTAAACTCAGAGGTGAAGTTTAATACGATGTACGTTTTTCTTCAGCATTCTACCGACCTTAATCATGGCGGTATGTTGAGTTCGGTGTCAAAAGGTCAGCCCACAGAATGGGTCTGGGTCTCGGGCCACTCACGAACGTTAAGCCGTTTTTTGAGCTTTGTTTTGTGTGAAAAATTCTGACCCGTGTTCATTTCTGCTTTAACTTTTAAAAATCAGCCAGTTTACAAGATTTCAATTGTATTTTGAAGTTAACCCAAACTCAATTGTATTACAATTTCCAGTAGTTGTGTAGTAGTTTGTAGCTAGTAACAAGTAATTATGATTGTTTTAAAGTTACGGTTGTATTTATTTTTTAGTGTTTTGAAAATTTGGATTTGCACGCAATACGAAATTAAAAATTGTTTTTTGTACAACTTACTTGTTTATGAGTGTTTGTCACACTGTACTTATTACTTGTGCAACTTTTTATTAAAGCAATTTTGTGTTCAGTATATATTTCTTATCAAATTATTTATCTAAATAATATTTTAAATTGACGCCATTAACTCAACACAGGATTAATAAGAGTTAATAAAATTTTGCAGATCGACTATACCGTATCATTTTTTCATGTGTTTTGAGCAATTTTTGGTTGATGCACTTCCGTCCATTCTATGTTGAGTTATTGCAGTTAGTACAATTTATAAAAGCGCACATATTGGCGGTAGGTACATACCTATATTCCTAAATTGTCCGGGGATCTTTTGATAATTCGGTTTAATTTGCAAATTTTGACCAATAAATCAAAAATAGACCCATTTTTTGGCTCATTTTGTCGTTTTTTTCAAAAATTTGCAAAATCGAAAAACGGAAATCAAAAAACGGACAATTTTTGATTTTCCATTTTCGATTTCAACTTGTTGTCACCAGAACTAAAAATGTTGCAAACAAAATTTCTTCAATTTGTTCGTGCTGTTTTGTCAAATCAAAAATCGAGATCCGGAAATTTTTTGTTTTTCAAATTTTGATTTTCAAATTTCATTTTTTGATTTTAGATTTTTGTTTTTAATTTTTTACAATACAGTGTCAAATTGAAAATCGAGAATCGTAAATTTTTCGTTTTTCAAATTTTGATTTTCAAATTTCATTTTTTTGATTTTCGATTTTTGTTTTTCATTTTTTTACAATAATTTTTAATACAGATCTGAAAAACGCGAATCGAAAAATTAAAATAAAAAATTGAAAAACGAGAATTATTTCTAATTTCGATTTTCAATTTGACACTGTATTGTAAAAAATTAAAAAACAAAAACCGAAAATCAAAAAATGAAATTTGAAAATTAAAGTTCGAAAAACGAAAAATTTTCGAATCTCGATTTTCAATTTGACACTGTATTGTAAAAAATGAAAATCGAAAATCAAAGAATGAAATTTGAAAATCAAAATTTGAAAAACGAATAATTTTCGAATCTCGATTTTTGATTTGACAAAATAGCACGAACATATTGAAGAAATTTTGTTTGCAAAATTTTTAGTTCTGGTGACAACAAGTTGAAATCGAAAATAGAAAATCAAAAATTGGAAAAATTTCGGCTTTTTGATTTCCGTTTTTCGATTTTTGATTTTGCAAAATTTTTTAAAAAACGACAAAATGAGCCAAAAAATGGGTCTTTTTTGATTTTTTGGTCAAAATTTGCAAATTAAACCGAATTATCAAAACACCCCCGGACACTAAATGTATTTTTAGCAATTGAATAATTACTAAGAAAAAGCTCTCGTAAGAAATGAAGGGGTAGTCTTTTATGGGTAAGTGAACGTAAATTGGCCTAAGGCTCGATTCATACTTACAGCCGTATGTCCGTTCAGCCTGCAGAATGACGTCACTAGCAGCCCAGTGCAGTCGATTAGCCAGTACTGTTGTTTTGATACCATTTTGACACTTTTGATATAAATATGATACTTCGGTATTAATACTTTTAATAACGGGATGGCGGTATCAATATTAAAATTGGTAGCAAAAGTATCATATTTAAATTATGGTATATTTATTTAAATTATTTGGTATCATATTTATGTTTTTTTCGAGTATCAATATCAAAAGCATATTTAAAATCAAAGTATGTATTTATATCATTAAAAAGTTTTTCCAAGTATCAAATATCAAATGTATTTTATTCAAATTATTTGGTATCATTTATATTTTTTTTAATTTTTTCCAAGTATCAAATATCAAAAGTATTTTATTTAAATTCCAAGTATCATGTTTAAATTATTTTGCGGTATCAAAACAACAGTATTAGCCAGTGCATGTGACGTCATCATTTTGTCGGCTAAGCGGACATAAGGCTGGGCACTGGGCAGTAGCAGCTTATGCTTGGAGCAAGGATAAGAATGAGTATGAATGAACCTGGCTTTAGCCTTTGGTCGTCAATCTTAGAGTTACTGAAGTTAATCTAGTTATTCTAATTCAGTTTAATAGTAAGTTAGGTTTTAGGTATGAAAAGCGTCTTTGAGACAGGATAAAAACTAGTATGAACCGGCCTTTATTAACCAAACAAATTTAAATGTAATCTGCTTATTCCAGTTTGGGATAAGACCCAAGATATGGTTTCCCGGCAGCGATAGCGTTGTTGACGCAGTCCCAGAGGGCTTTGCTGTCCCGCACGTCCCATTCTTCGTCCCAGTATCGCTCCATCCACTCCGTGTGACAGTCGTCAGCCTTCTCTTCGTATTCCTCCGACTCAGCACACCTAAACAAACTATGCCTGTTCACCCAGATAACGTTACCAAAAAACCAATTTTTTCATTAAACTCGTAACTCAGGGTGCAATGTGTGGTGGTTCGATAGTCGCCGATATATATATATTAGGACAAAAAAGTTAAACTTCAACTTTAACTTAAATGAAAAAAGTTAGGGGTTTTACTTTAACTTTCACTTTAACTCCAAAAAAAGTTAGAGCTCTTACTTTAACTGTAACTTTAACTTAAATTAGAACAACCTTACTTTAACTTTAAATTAAAGTTATTTTAAAAAAAGTTATATAAAAGTCATTGATTTTCGGCTTAAATTAAAGTTATTTTAAAAAAAGTTATATAAAAGTCATTGATTTTCGGCTTACTTTAACTTTAACTTAAATTAATGCCTGAGCATTACTTTAACTGTAACTTTAACTCAAATAAAAATGGTTTGACTTTTTTGCCCTAATATATATATATATATATATATATATATATATATCGGTCCCCTAGAACAACAACCGGCTAACTTACAAAAAGTTGAAAATGAGAAAATCGACTTTAAAGTTTGCAGCATTTTGATCCAGCATTTATTCAACCATTTTGTACAAGCAGTAGCTTAAATTAAACCTCAACTTTTATTCAATTTTTCTATAAATTTTCAGCCCAAAAGCTTGAACTGACAATTTTTCCGAAGCAATCTTAAAACTTTCATCTGCAGTTGGCCGGTTGTTGCAGCACAAATTTTACACGTGATTGATGGTTTAGCCGGTTGTTGCACTGCCACAAAATTTTGCACGTACATGATGAAGATCAGCAGTTAGCCGCTTTCTAACCTGATGCACCAAGAATTTATGCTGACATCATGAATGCTGTAATTTGGCACAGACGTAGCAGAAAGTACTACCTAATGAGTTTCGAAAAAATTATAGCGCTAACTGCTGTAACTAAATAGTATTTCACCAAATTCAATTTGTACAAAAAAATCAATTTACTCGCCGTAGCGAATCAGTAGACGCTGGCGGTTTTTTTCTTCTTAAAGAAGCCGAACAGGTTCATGAGTGAACCAAATTTCAGAACTTTTGCTTATGCGGAAGCGTGAAAATCTGACATTGTTTGACGTTGAGCAACAACCGGTCAACTACACAGTTGGCTGTTTGTTACCCATGAGCCTGGATTAAAAATTAACGGCCAAGGGCGGTTAGCCAGTTGTTGCTCCCGACTGTATAAAAACGGCCAATTGCACTGCACATGCTATATCACATAAGTATGAATTTTTTGTTCCTTCTAGAGAAGGAACTATTGTTTTGAAATCAACTTTGCGTAGTGTAAAAGTAGCAGCCACATGTTGTTCAGCGCATGTTTAAGTAGCCACATGTTTAATTCGTTAGACTGCACACAGCAGTTGTCAAACTACGGTATATATACGTATAGACTCACACACATATATATATATATATATATATATATATATATATATATATATATATATATATATATATATATATATATATATATATATATATATATATATATATATATATATATATATATATATATATATATATATATATATATATATATATATATATATATATATATATATATATATATATATATATATATATATATATGGGGGTTGCGCCCGGTTATGGCTAACGGCTAGTTATGAATAAGTCGAAATTCATTGGGTAAGATATTTGGTCATGAGGGGAGTTGAGCCATTGTTGAGCAGCCAAAATGAAGCATGACATGTAGACAACCAATGAGCGAAGTGACAAGTAAATCACGTGCTCACAGCAGAGTTTATTACGTATAATGCACAAGCAAGTCAAATTTTTCCAAAACCTTGCTAAAAAATTGTGTCTGTTGGCTAATTTCAAGGACCCAGATATATTTACCAGGTAAGCAGTTTTACAAAAACTTTATATCATTAAAATCAGTACTTTTCGGACAGTATGTCCCTTGTTTTAGATTATTAAATAATTAAACTCTTGGTTTAAAATTTCGGTAAAACTGAAAGTAGTGCAAAAAGTGGGGGGTGGCCAATTATGACTCTTCGTCAAATCAAGAAGCCTAGATATGACTAAGGCTTGCCAATTATGGCTAGCATCAAGAGTACATGATTATTTGTGTACTCTCAATAGAATAATTATTGTAAATTTGATTTTATTTATTATTTTGAGCATATTAGCACGGTCAGTCAGTATAAAAAAAAGAAAATTTAATGCTGAACAAAACATGATCGACCATTAAAGTCCGGTTCATACTTTTCCTTAAGGACATAAGGACAGGAACGAGGACAAACTTCGGTCAGCTGCTGTGAAGAATTGACGAAAGCGTTTCGGCTGATTTTTTGAGTACGATTTGCAAGTGACCCCAAGTTTACCTATGCGAAAAGTTGGCTTGTTTGGCCTGGCAGTTTTGTTGGAATCGCTTAAGGACAAAACGATAGGGACAAGGACAAGGACGAGTATGAACCGGGCTTAAGGGTCTAGGACGCACCATTTTTCAGCAATAAGCGCTGCAAGTTGAAAGTTTGTGCAAATTTTGCGCCATCGCTCAGGCATGTACCTCTTCCTAGAGTTAAGAGTATTAGCACAGCAACCAAGCGCCTATCATAGTTGACTGCTAGAAATAAACTACAATATCCGTTGTATCTGATGCACAAAAAGTTGACTGCCAAATTTGCAATCAACTATCATAACGAGGCCATAAAGAATATACTCCTTTGGCGGTGAAAAAAAGTCAAGTTTTCACACTGCTTAATCAAGCATAAGGTTTTGTTGTGTGGCAGCAGGACAAAAATTGGGCCACTAAATGCAAAGATCTGCTATTTCTGAAAAAAATTCGAAGATCAGTAGACTAGAATAAGCTAGCCAAGCAGGCCCAGATTGGGCATCCGTCACGTGGGGTGCCTGAGGTTCACAGTGCGCATAAATGGGTTATGTTTAAATTTAAGCATGATAAAGATCCGGAACTAAGTGCACTGCACATTAGTGTGCTAAATAATGGGGGCTTTAAAAAAGTTCCCAACGAATAGATAGAGACGATAGAGTCACTGACCAATGGTTGTATTTAATTGTTTTATTTTATGGTATAGTTTTTTCAAGTAGAAATGTACCTACACAGATGGAGTATCACACCTATCACTTGAGTACACTAATGCTCTAGATTTTCCGTAATGTACTGAAGGGGTGGCGGTGGTACGCCCCTTCAAATCGGTACATAAAGGGACTATTTGCGCTCCGCATTAGACGTAGCAACGAGGGCATATATTAAGATTTTCTTAGAGTTTCCGTCCGTATCACTTGTGACTTGACTCATTGAAACTGTAATGTGAAGGGGTCGTGCGGACCCAGAGCTGCAGCTGGTAATATTGGACCAGATATTTTTCGAAGCGTATTGGCAAGTAGTAAACACCTATTTGTTTGATTTTGAACAAAATTTAGTCACAGGTGTCACTATTTTTTGTACAAAACTTGTAATTTAAATTAAACAAAACTAATAATAAATTCTGGATCTATGTAAAAATGGTTCTTCCTATTCACGTATTGACCGAAATTCGGTTGGTTACCCACACAACATCTTTTTGATCCAAATTAACCTTATTAATCAAATTTATATTTTATTCAAAATTTTGCTTGATCAAGGTATGTAGTATGTAGATGCCGCAATAATTATCGTTTACTCATTTATAAAATGTTAAAACTGGCCAATGTAGAGAGCTCTGGGTGCAATTTTATGGCCAAAACCAAACAGTATTCCTATTAGCCATAATTGGCAAGAGTTAGCCATAACTAGGATGCCCAGTATTCATAATTGGTACGAGCCCCTCTATTCAAAAATAGGATGTATTCATAACCGGGCGGAACCCCCTATATATATATATATATATATATATATATATATATATTATATATATATATATATATATATATATATATATATATATATATACGCGGGGGCGGTGGACGACAGCCCGACAGCACCAAATCGGATTAACTGACGATTAGCTTAAGGGGGTAGTGTCGCGAAAGCAGTTTTGCTCATAGGTTGCAAAAAGAGATCTTTTTGCTTTGAACTTGTACGTTCACTGAGAAACTAGTCCAATGCTATTCTGTGTTAAATAAGTACTGCCAGACAGTAGACTACCAATATCTACCAATATCTTGAATCAATCACCGATTGTAAGCCAGTCATTACACAATAAGGACATGATAATTCAACTAATTCAGCCAGATATCAGATTGGCCAGCTTGTGAAGCACATATAACGTGTCGACGCACAGTTTTTTGCCACAAATAAGAAAAAAGAAAAATGAAGGTTCGTTTTTCTTTTGATTTTAAAATAAGCGTCAAAATTTTTCACAATTTATCATTATTGCTGTGAGTACTTCACTGTTTACGCACAGTTTCACAGTTCAAACAGGTATTACACCGCAACCACTCAAGCAATTTGCACTAAATTTTGTGTGCATAAATTACAACATATGTCCTTTTAGTCTATGTAAACAAACTAAACAAATAAGTTGATAATTGTGACGAAAAAATCGAATGTGAATAGGTTTTTAAAACGTCATTTTTCCGACTTTGCGACCTCACTGTAAACAGTATACTGCATCAATTTTGATGAAACTTGGCGAAAATACTTGCCTCAACATATATTTTCAAAATATATAAAGAACGATGTCCTATCTATTTTTAAAAATGTTTTACAGTTACGCAAAATCGACTGCTTTCGCGACACTACCCCCTTAAATCGATTTGCCTAACTCAGACTTCCTAAATAGGTTTAAATCTGCTGCATGCTCCACTGCAGTACTGCACCCACCGGCCACCAATGAAGATTAGCGCACCTGTGGGGGTGGTTGCACCAAATTACAAATCTTACAATTGTAACATTTGTAAGTGCAAAATCAGGTGATTCGTTACGAACTCATATAATTTCATTACGAATCATCTGATGTTTCACCTACAATTGTTACAATTGTAAGACTTGTAAGTTGGTGCAACGACCCCCTTGGCATCTTATGAATCTTAACTAGCAAGCCCCAAAAGGGGCACGGTTTCTTTGTTGAGTTGAGACTTGAGTGCAAACTGTAAACTCCATATTTGTCAGTTTGTCATTCTTAACATTTACTTATTTAGCCGAAATCAGCTTCGCCTTGTGCATTGCGATTCTAGAAAGTAATAATACCTGCTACAATTGCTTATTTAGTATCACGTACAAAAAACATACTGAGTTACTGTAAAAACTTGAAAAAACTGGGCAGAAACATGTAATTGTTGCCGAAACTACTTTTCATTTCAGCACTCAGTGAGTTACATATTGACTAAAATTTTAGTTCAAAACAAATTGTGCAGACAACAGTACCAACTTTTTTAGAACAATCACAACTGGGGGGCTTGCACCCATGCAGTAATATACACTCCTCTTGAAGTACCGCCTTTGACCACTCGGCCACGCGGTTGATTCTTACCCAGAGATGAAAACGGGTCAATAATGTGAGACCCGACCTGACCCGACCCGTTTGATCTCTGACCCGACCCGTATCCGTTTTTCACTCGCAATTACGGCATTACCCGTATCCGTTTAGTTGTAAATATTACGGCATCTCTAAAGTTTCAGCTTTAGTTGAAACTAAATTTCAAAAATTTCAATTTTTCTACAGTTCGAAAAAGTTTCTACAGTTTCTACGGCCGTTGAAATGTTTATACAATTGGCACATGAAAGTTGAATTAATATTTAGCAGCACAAAAACTTGTGGGTACTCAACCCGCCCTGGTTGGCAACTTCCTCTCCTCATCCTACGAACTTTTGACCCCGCTCTCCTAAGATTATAGCAATTTTTTACCTTTTTTTGGGACAAAAGTAATTATTTTGACAATCGTGACAAAATTGAGGGAGCGCTTTGCGTAACTTCCAACAAATCAAATTGCTATAATTTTTCTTTTCTTGCTGATACGAAGTTTTTTGCACAAGTGCAACCAAAATAGGCACGAGGCACCTATTTTTGCAAAGTTAAAGAGCTTTGGGAGCACCTTAGCAAATTTTTTGACAGCATCAAAATTGAAATTTTGCAAAATTAGTTTAATTTCTGAAACGACTAGCTCAACGGTGCCTTAACCAAATTTAACAATCGATAGCTCAAATTAAAAACAATTATCTTCCAAAGGTGCATTTTTTTAAATTTTAGTTAGTGGTGGCAACTTTTCAGTTAATTTTTATCGAAAGTGACGTTTTAAAAAGCTCATCATATTGAGGCAAATTATAATAATTACAATTCAAGAAGTTACCCTCCATATACATCTGCTCTAATGCACGGCTTGCAAAGTTTCATGCGGATCGGCTTTCACAGCTGACAGTAATCTTGGAAAAATGAAGACTGTAGCCTAGCCCTATTTCAGAAACCTGATGTTTGCCCACACATACGTTTTTCCAAAAAAATAGAGCTAATTAGTACAGTCTTTTGAGAAAAGTTTCAGAAGCCAAAAAGTAGCTAACAAAAAATTGGTTCAAAAAATAGTTTATTTTCCAATGTTGTTCAACGTGTTTTGGAATTTTTTTGGAAAGGTTTAAACATACCACTTTTTAAAAAGTTGCAGTTAGCAATTCGTTGCATAAAACTGTTTTAAAAAGTACTAAAAGCCATATAAAATTTTTTGGTATATCGATTTAAAGATTTTAAACAAACTTTCTTGAATACCGAAGGCCTAAAAACATGTCTGAAAAGTTTAACTGCCCAAATTCAGTTATTCGGAGCGCTACCTTAAGATTGGAAAAAGGTTAAATAATTTTGTGTGGGCGCTCACATGCGATATCACATTAGACGACAGAAAACAGTACAAAAGCGATTACATCATTCAGGTAGTCCTCTGTATGACTTATATCTTTAAAACTTATGCTATTTTGTCAATTATTAAGTCCAAAGAGCGTCAAAAACATATGTAAAATATAAATATGGAAAAAATTTACGTAAATCATTAATAAAAAAGTGGCACCGAATTTGGAACCGGGAACCGGCAATTTTCTAGAACCGGAACCGGAACCGGAACCGGTACCCTGGAACCGGAACCGGAACCGGTAAAGTGGAACCGATCCCATCTCTACTTCAGATCACGTTTATGCTCAAAAAGTGCGAAAAAAATTTAGTGAAACTGACATAAAGCTTGTTTATTTGAAAAAATAGCCGCAAAAAAATTTTTAATGTAGAATTGGTGCTACAAAATTTTTAAAAATCACCATTTTTACCCAATTTTACGGAAAAGTAACTCTAAAAAATATGACCCGACGTAATATTTTTGACCCGAAATTTTTTTGGGTCACGGTACCTCCACTCCACCCGACCCAACCCGACCCGACCCGAAAATTGACCCGACCCGTTTTCATTTCTGTTCTTACCCTAACACTTTTAATCCATTTCTTGAAAGTTTTAGCTTCACCCTAGCACCAGATTCAACCTACATAGCACTAATAAGACTCACCCTAGCACTAAGTGGATTCACCATAGCACTAGACAGACGCATCCTAGCACTGACTAGATTCACCTTAGCACTAATTCTCCTGTCAACGCATTGTAAGGCATGTCTTTTTACGCGGCGCCCTCAGCCGCCGCGTATATGTGGTAGTTCAGAGCAGGACCCAGTAAGGTCCCGGACCCAACTAGTTCAGTCAGAGCAGGACCCCGCTACAGACTAGTTCAGATCGGGACCCACAAAAGTCAAACTTACACTTATTATAAAAATATAAGTTTGAAACTGTTAAAACAGACAATTGTCTAGACACTAGACAGTCACGTGAATTGCACATGTACATATTTTGTCTGAAACATTAGCATGCGCAAAAATTTTAAAATAACAAAAATCAATCAAAATTACAATTTAAGACCTCCTGAAAAAGTGTTATATATTTATAATTGTTTCATTTAAAATAGTGAAAACGCCGTTACAAAAAAAGAGCGGGCAGCTCCCATACTGAGTACTGACTTTACGTGTTCATCGTATGCTCATAACAGCATGTGGCTGCTACCTACTTTTACTCTGCGCAGAGTTGGTTTCAAAACAATAGTTCCTTCCCTAGAAGGAACAAAAACGGAGGTTTAGCTGGGATTTAACTAAATATATTTAACTAGAGTTTAGCTGAGACTTGAGTTAATCCGATTTGGTGCAGTCGGTCTTTACCCAAACAACTCTTCAGCCTTTTCGGAGCCAAATTGCAAGCAGTCCCCCGCCAGGAAACACGAGCGATAGACCTGTCTGATGTTCTTCTGCCGCTGGGGGGACACGTGTGAATCCAAGCGTACTGTGTCCTCCAGCACATGCCAGTAGGGGTCGCCGAACACTGTCCCATAGAACTGACCACAGCTACAACACTAATTAGTCACTAGAACTCACAAAACGTGCTCAAGTTTTGTTTCAACGTCACGGGTCGAATCCCTATATTAATATGGAGGGTCGATACAGCCGTCTGTCCGTTTCGCCGGCAAAATTACGGAGTAGTCACGCCACTAATGGTGTATAAGATCAGATAGATTGTCATT
Organism: Trissonchulus sp. WLG1_4; assembly: GCA_030248245.1. Lineage (NCBI taxonomy): Eukaryota > Metazoa > Nematoda > Enoplea > Enoplida > Ironidae > Trissonchulus > Trissonchulus sp. WLG1_4. The sequence goes on from JASANF010000293.1 coordinate 102,829, forward strand.
GTGGGTAGATTATATCGAAATTTGGCCGTCTGAAAGGACATACGGCTGCAAATATGAATCGACCCTTACTGTGGTTATCCCTTCAGCCGTCAGCCTGTAAAATCCTACTAAATATGTACTCACGCCACTAATATTTACTAAACTGGTAGCGTAGTTTTGCTTGCTGAACTAAGACCTAATGGCAGTAAAGAGAAAATCAATCCAAATTAGGTACTAGGTAGGCTATGAATCGACCCTTAAAAGTTCTCTTCAAACGAGCTTCGAAAACAGTCTACACGAGCCTATGCCCCAAAAGCGGGATGATTCCCTGTCCATTTCGACCTTATCCGTCCCATCTCATACCTTTTGTACCCTTTGTTCTCAGTACAATGCGCGGCGGGTAGAATGACGTTGCGTTCGACGCTGACCAACACTCGGCTGTCCACGCACGACTGAAACGTGGACCAGAAGTTGGAGCCAATCACTTTCAGCTCGGCATAATCGGGGGATTTTTTGATGCATCTGCAACACGGGCAATTAATGCTCCATTTATACTTACAGCCGCATGTCCGTTCCGTCGGCAAATAACGATTAACGAGAAAACACCACTAATTGCGTAAAAATTTTCAGATTATATAAAATTTAGAAATTTTATGGCTGAATGGCCTAAATAGTGGCCAGGCCATACAGCTGAAAATCGGTCCTAAAGCTTAACCCGATTAGTCGATTTATATCTGTTCACTGTTCAGTCGGGGCAAATTTAAGAAAAAATCATGCACTCATCTATTAGGAAATTTTCTGGCTGAACAGTATATATACTATATCATTTAACGGCTCTATTTATCCACTGACCCTGCATTTGATTAACTGCTGGTTTAAAAAGTGGCATTGTATGTAAGCACGATCAGTAAAAAATTAGAATAAGCCAAACTTTCCTGAATAGTTCAAAGTCCATACTCACTCTGTCAAGCATTTTCTCGCCGAAATTGCCAAAAAATCTGCAACCTCTGTTGGGCTTGCCTGAAAAACAAGTTTTTGATTGCTAGTTTTTGTTACTTTTGTAGGTACTCCAGTTATATACCTATTGAGTTGACCAGGTCGCCAAAATTGGCACTGGTTCAACTCAGGGACCCCAAAAGTTCAATTTAGGACCCACTCCCAAATGTGAACAAAAAGCAATTTTAATTATATTTTGGGCAGTAACTTTATGAATAATGAACGCTGAAATTCGATTTTCACTATAAAGATCAGTAGGAGATGTTTAGTTTAACTGCTGTCAAAATTTCCTGCTAAATACATTTGGACAACTTGAGAAAAGTGGGCTTAACTCTGATCGCTGCAACGCCAAGAAGTAGGTGGTTCACATTACGCGCCTCTGTTATATTTTTAATAGCTGCATCATTTATCTATAATTGAGTCTCACCTCCTACTGGACGCTAAAACAGAGATGTACTGTTAGGGGTTATCTCGAGATTTAATTCAGATCGGTGTGTAATATGTAGGTATTGGAATTTGTCAAGAATCATCGTTCTAAGTAACAGGTCCCGATTGGCAATTACAGTAAACTCCCCGCTCCGGTTCATGAACGTGATTTTAAGTTCCTAACTTACTGCTTGAATTGGATGAAACTTGAAGCTAGTCCGATGGTACACAGTAATACAGCAAACATGATGTGACTCCACGCGAGTACGCGACCAGCTTTCAGTGACAAACTTTTTAAAAGTTAAAAACTGTAAACTACATAAATTTGTCTCAGTTTTGGTTTTTTATCTATTTTGCACTAAAATGAACTTGAATTGCACAAACTTTGGCTAATTTTACGACACACTAGAAAAGTATGTAAACTAGTCGACAAAGTTTTTTTGTCAAAGTCAAATCATTGCTACAATAACATGAGTTTCACAAAGTGACGGCTGGGGCTGAGCCTCTTACTAGTTTCATTATTAGACTAGTATTAACCAGAGTACATAATAGTGTCTCACTCTATTTAGAAGAAGAGTGAGACACTTACCTTTCTGCCTGTGTTATAGCGCAGGCAGATGCGCTCGTCAACTATTCCCAACCACCCCACCCCTCCCCTGTTTGCATTAAAAATTCCGAATGTCAGCCAAAGCACTTAGTTGCCTGACTTAAACCTAAAAATGTGTCATAATTACATAGGTACGTTAACAAATTATTTTCACAGCTTACTTATTACAGTTTCGACATTATGCCATTTAGTTTGCTTTCTATTTACGGCCCTAAACTTCACCAAATATTAGCACTATGTGATAAAATAGTGGAGTAAACAATCAATTAAGCAAATCTATGGTACACAAGTAATTAATACACACATACATATGCTTTGATAAAGATGAAGGCAGGAAATAATAGGTACGCCAAATAGTTGCAGGGGTGGAACGGCAACAACAACAACAACAACAACAACAACAACGACAAAAACAACAACAACAACAACACCAACAACAAAACAACAGCAACCAAAATTTTATTCAGAGAAATACACCAAATTATTGGATAGCAGCCATCGGAAATAACTGTGGAGAAAATTTTGAATTTCAGGCCTAATTTGGTCAATTGGAGATGTATCAGGAACATAAACGTGAGTTTATTGTTGAACAAAAAATTGAGTTTTCACAGAGAATTGAAAACTGCTATTGGTTGCGAAATTGCATCGGTTCCGGTTCTGGTTCCGGTTTCGGTTCCGGTTCTACTAAAACCTTCGGTTCCGGTTCCGGATCTAATCGGTTCCAGTGGAACCGATCCAAACACTAGTTTAGTGAGCATTATTTCGTGTAGAAGCATAAGCAATTCTATCTGAGACCCCGGGAGCCAAAACTTCCTGAACACCATGCTTTGAAAAACGAAATCTGCGTTAAAAAGCGGCATCAATGAGTTCAAAGTGGGCGCAATACAATCTCACAAGTGCAGGAATGGTTTCTTGGGCACGGATTTGGTCAATAAGGTCAACATGATCAAGAAGTTTGGTCATTTTTACCTATAAAACACCGCTGATTGCCAGTTAAATGTGATCCAAGATGAAAATCAAAATTTTCACAGTTGGCTGTCAACTTGACTACCAATTTTGATGGCCATGTACTTGTACTTGTACTTGAGATGCATTATCCATTTTCATGGTCAGCATGAGCCTGCGAAATCGAAACCCATTGTCGACGGTCAGTGGCCAGGTGCTCAAGAATCGTTAGCCAAGAGTCGTGCCATGCCCGACTGTATGTTCTAATTTTGATGGCCATGTGCGTCTGTGTGTAGTGTAAAAATCAATGTATATGCAATGCAGGCATGGTTCAGACGTTGCTGAAGCTCGAGACGATTCTGGTCTTGCGGATTGCTACGGCCCGGCGGGCCGCGTACGGCCCGGGGCCCGCTACGGCCCGGCGCCCGGGGCCCGGAACTTTACGGGCCGGGCCCATTCCTAAAAATTCCCATAATTTTGCCGGTTGAATGGATGTACGGCTGCAAGTATGAATGAATCCACCCTAATCCGCTGACTTTAAAAATCTGACCATTTACTACATTACATACATTCTTAATCAGAATTTAACAATCACATTGGTTCTAGCTGTTTGACAGTACCATTTTACCCAGAGTATAAGTGGTATGATATAGGGTTGGGAAATTTCCGGAAATTTTATTTTTTCGGAAATTTCCGGAAATTTCCGGAAACGTTTCTCAAAATTTGAAAAATTGCATGGTTTCCAATTTTTTTCGAAATTAAACTTCATAGACCTTACTGAGCTATGTTTGAACGTAATAGCGCCTATGGTACATAGCTAATTTTTGTTGATTCAATAGCTGACATATAAAAAAATTTTTTCTACAGTCCACTTCAAACTAAAATGCCTCCGACGAGTCGGGTGATGTCATCCGACGCGTCCGGCGTCGGAATTTGGACATCAAGAGGCATTTTCATTTGAAACTGATTGTAAGTTTGTCAGACTTAAAAGACAACCAAAATTTTGCTTAGTAGACATTCACTGACGTGACTAAAGCAGCCAAGCCAGTCTTCACATGATCTTTACTGGAACAATCTTTTCCGTGAACAAAGGTGATGTTCACTGCAACAGATTCAACCTAGTTGTTTTTGTATTGCTGAGTCCAAAAGTTACCTAAGTATGAACTTGGCTTAAAATAAAGAGTACGAGTACGAGAAATCGACACTTACAGTTAGAGTTCCTCCCATCCGGACCGATGGCCGCTACCTCAAAGCTGGTGGTCTGGTGTACCTGCTGGGACCGGGAAAGGAGCCCCCCTCCCAGTCAGCAAATCAGAAAAACATCCCCCTTTTCTTCCCTTCCTTGAGAAGGCATTGTCTGTACCAAAATTTCGCCATACCGAAACTTGGCACAACGCCCACCACCCGCCAGTCGCCTTTTTGGCGGCCGGTCCAGGTAGACCCGCCTTCTAGAACCGGCTGCTTTTAATGGCGGGGGATGTCGAACCTAATCCTGGCCCGATTCGGTGGCCATGAGGTATATGCAGTCTGTCTGTAAACTACTGTGACTATTCTATTCAATGCGCAGCCTGCTCCAAATGGCACCACCGGAAGTGTCTGAAGTGGTCTGTACAAAAAATTAATAATTACTGTCTACCATGGACTTGTGGACCCTGCTCTGCTAACCCGCAATACGCAACAACACAGAACTACGGTGCTAACAGTGCCCCCGCGCTGCGCCAGGCACCACCCGGGCACACTGGGGGCGACAGGGCCAGGGGCCCGGCAAGCCAACCAAGGCCCCCGCAGGATTGGAGTCCGAACCCATAGCCGCCCTGCTGGTGGCGGTAGCGGTCTCAAAATACTCCAATGGAACATCAACGGTTTAGGCACAAACAAGCGTGCTGAGCTAGAACACCACCTGTGCACCAAGAATATAGACATTGCTGCCATACAAGAAACCAACCTGTCGCCGGCTAAAGCCTTTCACATCCAAGGGTATACCTGCTACCGTAACGACAGAAAAACTGGTAGAGGGGCTGTCTGTGTTAAAGGCGGAGGAGTAATGATCCTGGGATCCAGCACAGTCTCTTAGCCGACAAATTCACCAATCCCAGAGACCTTAACACCGAGACTGTTAGTGTGCGTCTACATGGAAAACGAGATCTTACCATCTGCTGTGTTTATGTGCCTCCTGTGACAATATCACCCAACGATCTGCGTGCTCAACTTTTTGATCCAAAATATCTACCAAACCACGCCAGCTGTCTAGTATTGGGGGATGCTAACGGCCACAATCCCCTCTGGCAAAACAGTTGTACTGCACCTGACGATATTGGCACGAAACTAGAGCAATGGCTTGACGAGAAGAACTTTCTGCCACTCAACAACGGATCAAGAACACGTACCAACCCTGTAACTGGGAATGGATCTGCCCCGGATGTCTCCCTAGTTCACCATACATTGGCTACTAAATGCAATTGGTCCGTGGCCGATACCAGCTACTGCTCAGATCATCACACGATAACAATAGCAGTGCAGCAGGCACGCCACCCAACTCCGCCACGCAAAAGCATAGCCCGAACGAACTCGGAAGGCAAATTGGGTAGTATTCGGGAAAATTCTAGATAAGGTACTAGCCAAAGCGCCCCCCATGGAGTCGACACCACTGAATCACCACTGCAGTTTCATCACAAGAGCCATAACTAAAGCACAGAAGGCAGCCATACCCGCCGGACTTTAAGCCGCCTAAGCACTGGTGGACACCTGAAGTGACCACAGCGGTTGCTAACAGAGAAGCCCTTGGCCGAGCCGCCAGACTGGACCCAAACAGAGTTTCTGATTGGACGGAAGCTTGCCGGGCCACCAAGCACCAAATCTGCAAAGCCAAGAAAGAAGCGTGGCACGAATATGCATCATCTCTCAATGCCCGAACGAATCCATCAGATCAGAAGTCTGGCGGACGATCAAAAGCACAAGTGGCCGAGCAACCGGTGCTCAAGCGGGAGCTGCACTAGTATGCGGCAGAAAAAGCCTCACTAGCCCCCGGGACAAGGCAAACGGTTTTGTGAAGACCTATGCAGCAGTCTCTAATACCAGACAAACCAAACAGGACAGAGAGACTGCACACCGTGTTAAAGACTCACTCTCACACAGCCAGCCTAATAACGCACTTTCCGAGTCATTTGGTCAGCCGTTCACACTGGGTGAACTAAACTTGGTCCTAAGCAAGCTAAGAGGAAAAGCTGCTCCCGGCCCTGACGGCATACTAAATGCCAGTCTTAAACACCTCACAGAAACCGGGAAAAGCGCTGTGCTAAATCTGTTCGACAGGTGCATGAAAACTGGTGCTTCCCCCCCGGCTTGGAAGAGAGCGACGCTTATTCCTCTCCTGAAGCCGGGAAAACCAGCCCACTCGCCAGACAGCTACAGATCTATCGCCCTCACGTCCTGCCTTGCCAAAGCAATGGAAAGGCTTGTGATAGAACGTCTATGCTTCTGGCTTGAATCCAACAACATCTTGGACCAGCGACAAGCTTTAGACGCATTCAATCTACCGAGGACCAAGTTCTGCGCCTTACTCAGTCAATCAGCGATGGCTTTAACTGCAACAAACCAGCTAATAGAACAGCCCCAGCACTTATTGACTTCTCGAGCGCAATTGACCGTGTCTGGCACCCAGGCCTCCTACAAGCAATGATTGATCTGGGGGTCCCCATGTGCCTGACAAGATGGGTCAAGGCTTTCCTGGAGGACAGGTATTGCTGCGTCAGCTTTGAAGGGGTTAAAAGTGGTCTCAGGCATTTCAGAAATGGAGTGCCACAAGTCTGTGTGCTGTCACCTACTCTTTTCATCATCTTCATCAACTCAATCACAGCCCGGCTTCCGAACGACGTCAACGTGTCATTGTTTGCTGATGATGTGGCTCTATGGGCACAGAACTCGAACATCACCCAAGCAGAAACCATGCTACAAAGAGCTCTCAACGAAGTCCACGCATGGTCAGTGGAAAACAAGATGCACCTCAATGTCAGCAAGTGCGAAGCCACGATTTTTACGACCTGGAACAAAGAGCAATCTCACCGACCACTGATCTACCTTGGTACTGATCAGATCCCCTACAGCAAGCACCCTGTTTTCCTCGGAATCCGTTTTGACCCATCACTATCATTCAAGGTGCACATTGAATTGATCATCAGCAAGACCAGAAAAAGAAACAATGTTCTCTAGGCCCTGGCAGGTACGAAGTGGGGCAGCTGCAAAGAAAATATGCGGCTTGTCTACCTCACTTACATAAACTCCGCCATAGAGTATTGCTCAGCAGCCTGGATGTCGACCACGGCACCCTCAAATCTGGCTAAGCTACAAGTTATTCAAAACGAAGCCTCGCGAATAATATCTGGCTGCCCCAAGGCGCCCCCGCTGAGCTGATTCAGAATGAAGCCAACTTGCTGCCTTTCAAACATAGAGCCCTGATCCATGCCAGTCGTGCTCTTGACAGATCTCGCCGGCTACCAGACTCCAACCCCACCCACCAAGTCAGCAACCAAGCCGTCCGGCAAAGGCTATCCTCACAAAAATCTTGGCGCCAAACCGGCCAAGAGGCTGAAGAACGACTTAACATCTTTCCTATGGGGAAAGAAGCACTAGAACCTGACCGACCACTGCCACCGTGGGAGTCACCCCCAGGCCTGGAACTCTGTGATAGCCTATGCGACCAGATACGCAAACGCGACTCGCCCGCTAAGAAACTAGCTGCTACCACGGCCTTAAGGGGAGGACTACCCAGGTCAAAAATCAAAGTTCTCAAATTTTGCTTATTTTCACATATGTTACTCCCCCAAGGCACATCTACCTCAGATAAGAACAATTAAGCTTGAAGGTGCACTTTTGGTTCAGTGCGTTTGTCAGTGTATTTAGATAGGCAAAAGTACGCTAAAAAGCCGAAAAGTAGCCCTTATTTGGACAGTTCTAGCACAAACCACATTAAGCCAATCAGGCTGAAATTTGGCATAGTAGTAGCCCACATGTATGCGCAAAATTGTGTGATCCGGATTTTTGATATGTATTTTCAAATCGAAAATCGAGGGCGAAATGTAAAAAAATGGCCGTTTTTTGGACCTGCCAAATTTGAGTGATTTTACATTTGACGTCATTGCTCAGGCCATGGGAAAAAATTTAAAAAAATGGATCATACAGGTTGAGATATGACGTTAGGCTATCGAATCATGTAAAAATCAGCTTCGTCAGTGTTAACAAAAATTTCGAGTAAAGGGGCGCTTTGCAACCACAAAAAACTTTTTTTTGCCCTATGATTTACACGTAAAATTAAATTTTTGGGAGCCCCTAGTGAAAAATTGGCAAAAGCATTGGTTCCAGTTTGTTACATCTGCGATGCGCCTTCCCTGGGGCTACATTGTGTGCAAATTTGAAGCGAATCGGAGAACCTAAAATTTTCACTTTTTCAGCTAGCCCCCCCCCTTAATGTCGGATACCGCAAACGGTCCTCCGGACATTGAAATATATACGGATGGTTCGGCGAAAGGCGGTCGGAGTGACGGTGGCTCGGGGATCTATGTGGCTCATAAGCGCTTAAACTTTGTCAGAAACATCATGGAACCGGCGGGCAAACACACCTCAAGCTACAGAGCAGAACTTTTGGCGCTTAAGCGAGCGCTCTACTGGCTTGAAGAAGTGGCCACTCAACAGGACAAGGCTGTGCACATCTACACTGACTCCAGGTCAGTTATACAGAAGCTAAAATCTGGCCCTGCTGGATCGGAAACTGCGACAGACTACCACATTTGGAGACTGCTTAGATCTGTTGCGACCAACCAGCGAACGCTCGGAATCATGTGGGTCCCCTCTCATACGGGTATCCACGGCAACGAATTAGCTGATCACCTGGCTAAAATGGCGTCGAACTTGGAGCAAACTGACACCCCGGTAGACCCTAAGGCATACCGAGCTTTTGTACGCAGCACCATCTGGGGGGAGTGGCGGGCTACTCTATGTTCTGACAGGCTAGACTGCCGGATCAGACCCCGTCCCAGCCACAAGGAGGCATATCTGTCACGTCAAGAACGGTCAGTCTTATCTCAGCTGCGAGTCGGAGGGTTCTCTCCCATACTCAACTGGTATTTACACAGAATTGGGGCGGCCCCCTCGCCGGAGTGCACTCACTGCCCCGGCAAAACTGACGATCTCCACCACGCCATCCTCGAATGTCAGAGGGGGGACGCTGCCAGACAGCGCCACCTGGGCTCCGCCAGGTCTCTTTCGGTTTTATGGAAACATCCGGTACAGACAATAGCCTACCTCAAGGACTGCGGGCGCATCCCCGGGTGCACCCGAGCCAATTGACCCCTCCCCGTCAACGGCTGGAAGCAGCACAACAACAACAAGTTCCTCCCATAAGGAAATTTTGAGGGCCGTGCCGTGCCTGTGGCCAGCCGAGCTGCTTTGGGGACCAAGTCTAAAAATTCCTAATTTTTTACAAAAAAGGTAAAATTTCAAAAAAACTTGACTAGGCTATAAGCTAATTGACACATGTAAACACTCTAAATATGACCATACGGCAGAAAAATTACGTGCAAACCAAATAGCGTTAGTTTATTCAGGTTTGTGCAGGAACATTTAGAATTTCTGATTGAATATAGCAATCGTTGCCTAGAAAAACAGCACTGTGTTTGAAACATTTTTAAAAGTACCACATATTATGGTCGTTTTGTCAGCGATGGTGATTGTTTGAGTCCTACGCATACATGTAACAGCTGCAGCACAAACATTTTGGGTACTCCTCCCCCTTGGTGGTGAACAAATAATTTCAGTTCCAAAATATTCCTGTTCTGTGCGTTTGGCACCAATAAATTGCGGATCCAAAATATTAGCGGCCCAATGCAATAATTTGACAGCCATATTTGCTCGCAGACAAACTCTCTCATGCAAAAGCTGTTTGTCAGGGGGGGTCAAAATAGGATGATGGGCATCAAAGTGGTATTTTAGATTAGCAAAAAATTAACAAGGCTTCCCACTTCATTTAAGACCCATTGCTGATCAGCAATACCTAAAAAGCGATAATTCAAAAGTTTAAAACCAGCGCAGAAACTTTCCAAGCCGGCTTGGAAATTTCCGGAAAACTACCTCTGGTAATTTCCAGAAATTTTCCGGCGACTCCCAACAGTAGGTATGAACAGCCCAACTTGAGAATACGGCCACTTAAATTCAACTTTGCCGTACATAATGGCAAATAGAATTAGTTCAGCACGGATAAGCGTGCATAAGATTGAAACCATATCTTATCCTCCGTTTACTATGCCCGTTCATCCTCAGTCCATTTGTCAATATAGAAGTATGAATCGACCCTAAAATTATATCCTACGTTCGTCACAACGTAACACCATTAGAACAGGTAGACTTTTACTGTTATCATGAATGGTTACATCAAGTATACTCAGTCAAGTTAAATAATATTACCACACGACCGTTCTAAGCAGATCACCAATTTGTGCACTAAATGTACGCGGTGCCAACGAGAATAAAAAATACAGCACATCCAAATACTGCATCACTTACAGTGACAGCCGTGTGTCAGTTCAGTCAGCAAAAGTAACCCCAAAATCACGCCACATCTAAACGCATTCTTGGTGGCGTGGTTTTTTTGTTATTTTACGGCTGAAAAAAGCTACGGCTGTAAGTATGAATCGACCCTTATAGTCTTATCTAACATTAGATTTAATGGATTAGGTTTAGATTTTTTGGTTAGTAACACAGTGCTAGAGAAACTAAAATGTAATGAAATTTTTCAACCAGAGCAATAATTCGTGCTGTGTGATTAACCAAATAAATTTAAACCTAATCCGCTAAATTCCATTTTGGATAAAACCCAGTTTGTTTCAGTGAGACCAGAAAACAGTGCTGTTTGGAAAAAACTTGAGCTAGGCTACGCCACAAAATAACTTTTTGCATTACAGTGAAAACCCCACAAAACCACTTCTCAAGTGCCGTTAAAAAAGTACTGCCGAGATTAATAACAAAACGAAATGCTGTTAGTACTAAACCCATTAATTATTTTTTGACTTGATTATAAATTTTTAAATAGTTAAGTGTAAAATAAAAGCCACAATCAAGACCAATAATATCACACACAGAAGCCAAAAAAATCTAGAATAAAATTTCAAAAAATTACGAATAAAAAAACGATATTTTGCTATCGTTTAAAAAAATTCAACACCATCAAAATATGTATTTTACAATTTCTAACAATTATATTATATTACCATTTTTTGCGAAGTATCTCAACAAACGCTATATCTTGAATCTGAGCATCCTTTCTCACGAGACTATTCAAATATAATGAAAACAAGCAAAAACGAAACCAAATAGCAAAATACATAAAAAACAAATATTAGACAATACATCACAATGCATCTGAGAGTTGGGACCATAAAAATCCAAAATTGAACTTGGCGAATTACACTGAAACCTATTTAATTAATAATGCAGCGCTACTGAAAATTCAAACTTAAATTTGGCAGATACTCTTAATGAATCCCACTTTAATGTCGTAAGCCATATAATTTGGGAAAAACTACAAAAACCGCATTTTTTGACATTTTGTATGAAAAGAGAGCTTCTAAGCCAAATTTTCAGACAAGTTTTAGGAAACTGTGGAATTAAAATATACATCGGCCTGGAAAACACGTAAGTAAAAAATAATACAACAAATAAAATCAGAAATATACGGGGTAATGCTGTGGTGACATGAAACTCAGAAAATAATGCAAAACTCAGAAATATCAATACCAAATCTTATCCACTATATTCACAATTTCCAAATAAGCCATTCTGATCCAAATCAAACAGCCGCTAAAACGGGTCAGCTACCGGACTAAATTTGTTCACCGGATTAAAATCGTGTTTTGAAAAGGCCACTCCTAAACCTCGGGATTAAACTAAAATGATTCTTAGCACTCTAATTGGTAGTCAAGTCTCAACTTTTAGAGCATATAGCTAATAGATGACGCTTAGACTGATATATTAAAATTCCTATATCCCGATATTTACACTAACGAGACTTGGTCACGAAAAAATAAATCAACCGTTTAATACATAATATGTGATTAACTAAAAAAATATGCCGCCCTGACAATAATTTTTTATATTTTTTCTCGTATCAATTTTCGACTAGCCTATATATATATTTTTTATATATATATATATATATATATATATATATATATATATATATATATATATATATATATATATATATATATATATATATATATATATATATATATATATATATATATATATATATGCATTCCGTTTTCCGCAGCTGTTTGCATACCTGAATATATATTTCAGACAGCTCAGTACATTGAAAATCTCATAGCCATGAAAATAATGTTTGCCAACAATAATTATAGCCGTCATAAAAATTACAGCACTGATAATTCACGATAAAAAGAGGTGATTTTTTACAGTGTGACAAAATGTAAAATTTCTCCAAAACAGGTTTCCCAGCAATAATAACTGAAAAAACAGGCTATGGGAATTTTTTGAGCACAGACCGTTGCATAAAATAAAAAACTACAGCAGCAACAGCAGCAGAAAATGAGAAACACAAAAAAATTATGACCAAGCACGAACAGAACACAAACAAGAGCACAGGAACACTGATGCCAGAACAATTAATCAGGAACGAATATTATATATAATATAGAATTAGTTGAGGCATATATATCTACGGGCCTTAATCCCTCGGTGGATTTAGCAGCTTAAAATTTTAATCTATTCGGCTAAAAAATAACAGCATTAATTATTATTCGTAACCCATCTGGCTTCATTTCCAGTAGGTATATAGCCCATGTCGGATTTTTTCATCATGTGCTGTGTTATTAATCAAACTAAATTCTAATCTAAACCTACTGCTAAATCCAGTTTTAGATTAAGCCTGGGGACGTCTGCAGAGACGACATTCAAGTTGCCATTGGCCAGAAATTGCTGAACCCTGAGACAAAACTGCTACCGCGTTGCTTGCAGTTTGTTGTTTTCGAAATTCAAAATGAAATCGTGCGTTTATTTTTGTTTCAGAGTCCAGCACTTTTTGGTCAGACTTTAGCCTGATAATTCTTGCAATTGCATTACATATACGTATGTATATGCAATTGTAACAATAACAGGAGGTATACAAACAGAGATATATAGGTCAACTAATGAAAACAGCAAAAGAAGTGAACATTGCTTCTCTGCGACACACCGAGTCAGCCAAACGCACGCACTCAGAAAACAACAAAAATAACTGCCTACAAAAAAACCAACCGCTACTTCGAAACAAACTTTTAATTAAGATATAAAAATTTATTAATTATAGTGGTACATGCTTTAGAACCATTTTTGGTACCGGCCCCTTTTTAGCCGAAACTTATCTTTTTTGTCACAAAAAATAGAAAACGCAATAGTTCAAAAACAACATTTTGCAAATAGCAAATAAATTTACCAGGACAAAACAGGTGTTTTACGAGAAACGTTGACTCAATAGCGAAAAATTTATCTTAATTGCAAACAGAAAAAAAACAGTGTTTCACGTTAAAAAATTGTATATACACGATCACAACTTCATTCAATTTTTTAAGATTCACTGGAAACTTTTGCTGGCTTTTTTCAAGATCTCAGAATGTCAGAATCAGAAACTATTTTAAAAAAGTTGATTAAATGACGTGTTAAAAACACTGTTTTTGCGTATCTCAGTCATACCCACTCGCAGACACTATTCGTCTAACTGACAGGCACATATTTGTTAACTTGACATAATAACTCAACAAATAAATAAATATTTCTAATCATTCTAAAAAAATTAGGCAGCCCATGTATATAAATAAAAAATAGTGGAATGTTTAAAGAGGGCTGAAAAAGCACTGGGCCAATTTTAGGAATTGGGAACAAACTTTTTTTAGAACTTTAGAGAAAATATTTCAACCTAGAGGAAAGAGCCACCTAATTTTTTTTCAAAATTTTACAAGACAGTCAAAAAACCAAAAAACGTTCATCATAACACAAATAACCAGGAGCGGTCATTTATATTACAATAAACAGAAAATATTAGGTTCTTTGAAAAAACAACAAATTCAGATTCAAGAAGGTATTTATGGGGTGTAGTGGGGAGAGGGGGGTCAAAAATAAAACGGGTCTTTTCGGAAGAAGTATAATATACGACTTGATGACAACGAAATTGAGAATTAACGGTGAAAAAATAATCAACTATGAGTCATCATCCATTCAACAGCAGAAAGGGCAGGCTTCAGGCAAACCAGTAATCCAGGGTCGGGAGGTCAAATAGGAGGGGGGCCGCTGCCGTCTCTACTTGGATGTCATCATCGTTACAAATTCTGAAACAAAAAACCAAAAACAGTACAAAACTTTCTATACATACATTATATATATATATAATATATATATATATATATATATATATATATATATATATATATATATATATATATATATATATATATATAACCTCACGCTGCTTGCAGAATCCTGATTGCAAAATAAGCTGCTGTGTGCAGCAAAGTCTGGTTATGGCACTTTACTGTGACACTGAATCGAGTAAGAATTTATGCAGCTATTTACGGACATTTCCCTTGGGTGAACCAGACGTTATATGAGTTACCATGGATTCTCAACGAACGTCAGGCTACTTTTCTATCAAAAACTTTGTATATGCATTATACATATATATTATACGCATATACACATCATCACACGACCATAACTGGGTCAAAATTTGTTGGGGGGGGGGGGGGGCTTCTCCGGCAATTTTGGGGGACCCTCCCCCCAGATCGACAAAAAATAGCTTAAATTTTTCGAAATTTTGTAAAATTTTCCCAAAAAAGTGCCATTTTTACTAAATTTTTGCCGAATTTTGGAGACCCTCCCCCCAGGCCCCTCGATTTGGGGAGAGGGTTTTCCACCCATCCCCCCCTCATACATGTATGCACACGACGACGACACACATATTATGTATACACGTACGTATCCTTTATTTTTCTATTTCTTTATCACATGACGTTGCTCAGCATTGGCTTAGCTAGTTTCGCGTATGTCTGTGACTCAGCAGGAGGGAGGGGGGGCGCCAGACACCAACCAAGTTGTCAGGACAAGGCCTATGGCTTATAGTGTATTGTGATTACAGGCGAGCCGGGCTCAGTCCCAAGACAACCTTGGCCTCACACAACCATTTGGCCAGCCAGCCAGCCAACCCAACCAGCTAAAGCTATTCATTCATTCAACTGCTGCTGCCCTGCCACATATGTATGCATACGACATACGTACGTATATGTATATACTGTGTCCGCACCAAACACACACACACAAAGGGGCAGACAGAGAGGCAGTACCGCAGCCAAGTGCGTCTCTGGCTGGCTGGTTGGTTGGTTGACTGCTTCAACCTGCATGGCCCATCTCCTGCCTGTGTGTGTGTGTGTGTGTGTGTGTTTGGTGCAGGCCCTCATATATATACGTAATTTATATATACATATATTATATACACGTATGTATAGCCATACATATACACAAGCCATATTATATTATGCAGGCACATAACATTGTACTCTTACTACTACCTTACATGATGAATGTCTAAAGAATGACAGGAGCAACAGCAGGCCATCACAAGCCGTTGCTCAGCCACCAAGACAACAAAGACATTCAGTAAGAAGACCAGGTTTGTGTCTAATCTGAAAAATTGGCGAAGGGATAGCTAATGTCCGGCTGAACCAAACCTCAGTGAATTTCACTATATATATATATATATATATATATATATATATATATATATATATATATATATATATATATATATATATATATATATATATATATATATATATCTGGGGGGGTCGGGGGGGGGGGGGGGGGGGGGGCGCCCGCCCCCCCCCCCCAAAATTTTTCCCACCTAAAATTTTAAACAGGGTCCCCCCTTTTGTTTTTTATGTCCCGCCGGAAAAATTTTCCTGTTGCTCCCCCAATCCAACCCATATGTCCCATAAATATAAAATTTCCCCCCCTTTTTTCTGGTGCCTGCCCCTCCCCTCTCCCCCCCCCCCCCCCCACCCCCTCTACTCCTTACCTTTCCATCCCATCATCTTTCCTCTCATCCTACCCACACATACATGCATACATACTTCTTCCTTCACTTGCCTATCCACGAGTATATATATGCTGCATATAGTTGTGTAAAACACTATATTTGATGTGACGTTCTCTCATGTGTTTTATTTCCTTTTGGGAAAAATTTTTTATACGTCTCCGGTTGACCAAATTCGGCCTAAAATTGAAAAATTTTCTATTCTTCTGGGGTACCCCACTGATATATACTACAAACAGACTCAAACCGCTTCCCTTGATATGGCTGCGGTTATAACAAATTAACGTAAAACCAAAAAACCTTTATATATTAAAAAATATATTCAGACCTCCGCCCCCCCCCGATATCAAGTCTGGGACGAGTGATATATATATATATATATATATATATATATATATATATATATATATATATATATATATATATATATATATATATATATATATATATATATATATATATATATATATATATATATATATATATAAGGGGTGGGGGAGATGAAGGGGGAGTCCTGAAATCAAGGGTCGGGGTGGGGCTCCCAAAAATAAATTAATACTCTAAAACGAACTCGGAAGAACGTCTTATAGAGTGGGTCTAAAATAAGGGCCTATTCCTTTACCGGATTAAACGGACTGGACTTAATTTAGTCCGCGGTTTTGGAATGACAAGTCGGACTAAACGGACTAAACGGTTTAAAATAAGTCTGCTGCTTAATTTTAGTCCGAACCCATTCCTAAACTACCACCGGATTAAACTTTTTAGTCCGATCCCGTTCCTAAACTACCACCGGATTAAACTCTCAGCTGGACTAAAATTAGTCCGATTAAAAAATTTCCGTTCCTAAACCTGATTTAAATAAGTCTGTTTAGTCCACTCTGCTGCATTTTACATGGAGTTTAGTCCGCGATTTGTTACGCGGATTAAACGAACTTAAACTCCCGGTGCCCCCGAATTATTCTTCTTGCTACTTATCACTACCTTAACCAATTTGGACGATCTATATATCAAATTATAGCTGAATAATTGGGCTATTTTTATAGTGTTATTTTAAATATCTGGTATAAAAAATGTATTCCAAAAAATCTTCGTCAAAATTGCTTTTTTTGGTCGATTTCCAACAAATTCTTGTCTAAAAATTAAATAACAGAATTCTTTTGAGATATGTTAAAAAAATAATATTGTTTTATATGTGATATGATATGTTTGATAATTTAATCAAAAATAATCCAAAAAAATTACTTTTACGTGGCTTAAGTTATTCAAGTCGGATTCGAACATCCAACCTATCTGGCCGAAGGCGAACGCTCTGACCACTCGGCTACGCTGGCCTGAAGCATTACGTGCTAAATAGTTTTTATATACAATGGAGATTAAACAATTAATAGATTGTCATTTGCAGCTAGTTTTTTTATATTATGTGCAGCTGCAAATACATTTTTATATTGCGAAAACGCTGGTTTCAAACAGCGAGTTAATTGTCAACTTCAACTGCTCAGCCAATCAGAGTACAGTTTGTAGGCGGAGACAAAACTGATTGGCTGGTGCGAAAAACATTATAGTGGCACCAGAATACAAATTTATCAGTGTCGGGAAGTTTAAGTTTAGGAATGACACCGGACTAAATTAAGTCCGACTAAATTTAGTCCGATTATAAATTTGGGCCACTCCTAAACTACCGGACTAAACGGTTTAGCGCGAAAAATGAAGTCCAGCTTGATCGGACTAAACGGACTTGAAAATCAGCGCGCTAGCTGTTAAGTCCGTTTAATCCGGAGGTTTTGGAATGGCTTTTTTCAGTATAATTTTTAAACCGTTTAGTCCGATTATAATTAACCCTTTAATCCGGTAAAGGAATAGGCCCTAAGACATTTTGTGAACTTTTTGTGTCATTTGGGCCACTAGCTAATAAAACCTTGCATAGACACAAGAATGGAGCAGAAAAGATACGTACGTACGTGTACAACAAAATATACACACATATACGTACGCACACAGCTTACATACACATTCTATGACGACGCAGAATTAGCATAGCTGCCAAGCTTTCAGATGAAATTTCATGAAATTGTTTAAAGCGAAAGCCAAGAAAGAACTCACCTCATAATTGCCAACTAAGGCTGGACTAGGGCTCTTGGGAACTAATACGGAAAAACTTATTAGAGGTAGGAATTCTAGACAGAAACTGGATAGTGCAGCAAAGCAATAAAAAACCATCCGTAACAAACAACAGTGGCCAGAAAAAAATTAAGGGGGAATGACGACAGACTAAACAGTGTATTACGCAAATAGGTGACATCCAATGCACCCATATACGTAACCTGGCATATTTTTAGTGTGTTGTGGCTGGGGGGCTGTGGGGGGGGGGGGCGCCCCGCATTTGGTCCGGAGCCCTCCTATTTTTATCCCCCCCCATTTCAGATGGGGTGCCTTCCCATAGGCCGAAATTTTATTCCGAACGGACGTTTTAGCTACTTTTTAGCTGTAGCGATGCTACCTTGGTTGGTAGGGGTTTCCGGTCCGTTTTTGTTAAACTTGGTGTCAGTGTAGCTATTATAACGTATGAAAACGTAAGATTTAACGCATAACAACCATTTTTCACCTGAAAATAGTGATTTATCGTGAATTTGGTGTGCCCCCCATTTTCGCCGCGCCCCATCATGGGGGGCACCCCCTCTTACAATTTTGCCTAAAAATATGTCTGTCCCTACCTTCGTAGTTGACTTGTCCGTCCCCGTCGATGTCCGCCTCTCGGACCATCTCGTCCCCCTCCATCTCCCAATCTATACGCAACTGCGTCTGTCCCTACCTTCATAGTTGACTTGTCCGTCCCCGTCGATGTCCGCCTCTCGGACCATCTCGTCCCCCTCCATCTCCCTATCTATACGCAACTGCGTCTGTCCCTACCTTCATAGTTGACTTGTCCGTCCCCGTCGATGTCCGCCTCTCGGACCATCTCGTCCCCCTCCATCTCCCTATCTATACGCAACTGCGTCTGTCCCTACCTTCATAGTTGACTTGTCCGTCCCCGTCGATGTCCGCCTCTCGGACCATCTCGTCCCCCTCCATCTCCCTATCTATACGCAACTGCGTCTGTCCCTACCTTCATAGTTGACTTGTCCGTCCCCGTCGATGTCCGCCTCCCGGATCATCTCGTCCCCCTCCATCTCCCTATCTATACGCAACTGCGTCTGTCCCTACCTTCATAGTTGACTTGTCCGTCCCCGTCGATGTCCGCCTCTCGGACCATCTCGTCCCCCTCCATCTCCCTATCTATACGCAACTGCGTCTGTCCCTACCTTCATAGTTGACTTGTCCGTCCCCGTCGATGTCCGCCTCCCGGATCATCTCGTCCCCCTCCATCTCCCAATCTATACGCAACTGCGTCTGTCCCTACCTTCATAGTTGACTTGTCCGTCCCCGTCGATGTCCGCCTCTCGGACCATCTCGTCCCCCTCCATCTCCCAATCTATACGCAACTGCGTCTGTCCCTACCTTCATAGTTGACTTGTCCGTCCCCGTCGATGTCCGCCTCTCGGACCATCTCGTCCCCCCTCCATCTCCCTATCTATACGCAACTGCGTCTGTCCCTACCTTCATAGTTGACTTGTCCGTCCCCGTCGATGTCCGCCTCTCGGACCATCTCGTCCCCCTCCATCTCCCTATCTATACGCAACTGCGTCTGTCCCTACCTTCATAGTTGACTTGTCCGTCCCCGTCGATGTCCGCCTCTCGGACCATCTCGTCCCCCTCCATCTCCCTATCTATACGCAACTGCGTCTGTCCCTACCTTCATAGTTGACTTGTCCGTCCCCGTCGATGTCCGCCTCTCGGACCATCTCGTCCCCCTCCATCTCCCTATCTATACGCAACTGCGTCTGTCCCTACCTTCATAGTTGACTTGTCCGTCCCCGTCGATGTCCGCCTCTCGGACCATCTCGTCCCCCTCCATCTCCCTATCTATACGCAACTGCGTCTGTCCCTACCTTCATAGTTGACTTGTCCGTCCCCGTCGATGTCCGCCTCTCGGACCATCTCGTCCCCCTCCATCTCCCTATCTATACGCAACTGCGTCTGTCCCTACCTTCATAGTTGACTTGTCCGTCCCCGTCGATGTCCGCCTCTCGGACCATCTCGTCCCCCTCCATCTCCCTATCTATACGCAACTGCGTCTGTCCCTACCTTCATAGTTGACTTGTCCGTCCCCGTCGATGTCCGCCTCTCGGACCATCTCGTCCCCCTCCATCTCCCTATCTATACGCAACTGCGTCTGTCCCTACCTTCATAGTTGACTTGTCCGTCCCCGTCGATGTCCGCCTCTCGGACCATCTCGTCCCCCTCCATCTCCCTATCTATACGCAACTGCGTCTGTCCCTACCTTCATAGTTGACTTGTCCGTCCCCGTCAAAGTCCGCCTCACGGACCATCTCGTCCCCCTCCATCTCCCTATCTATACGCAACTGCGTCTGTCCCTACCTTCATAGTTGACTTGTCCGTCCCCGTCGATGTCCGCCTCTCGGACCATCTCGTCCCCCTCCATCTCCCTATCTATACGCAACTGCGTCTGTCCCTACCTTCATAGTTGACTTGTCCGTCCCCGTCGATGTCCGCCTCTCGGACCATCTCGTCTCCCTCCATCTCCCTATCTATACGCAACTGCGTCTGTCCCTACCTTCATAGTTGACTTGTCCGTCCCCGTCGATGTCCGCCTCTCGGACCATCTCGTCCCCCTCCATCTCCCTATCTATACGCAACTGCGTCTGTCCCTACCTTCATAGTTGACTTGTCCGTCCCCGTCGATGTCCGCCTCCCGGATCATCTCGTCCCCCTCCATCTCCCTATCTATACGCAACTGCGTCTGTCCCTACCTTCATAGTTGACTTGTCCGTCCCCGTCGATGTCCGCCTCTCGGACCATCTCGTCCCCCTCCATCTCCCTATCTATACGCAACTGCGTCTGTCCCTACCTTCATAGTTGACTTGTCCGTCCCCGTCGATGTCCGCCTCTCGGACCATCTCGTCCCCCTCCATCTCCCTATCTATACGCAACTGCGTCTGTCCCTACCTTCATAGTTGACTTGTCCGTCCCCGTCGATGTCCGCCTCTCGGGCCATCTCGTCCCCCTCCATCTCCCTATCTATACGCAACTGCGTCTGTCCCTACCTTCATAGTTGACTTGTCCGTCCCCGTCGATGTCCGCCTCCCGGATCATCTCGTCCACCTCCTCATCTGTCAGCTTCTCTCCCAGATTTGTCATCACGTGCCGCAACTCCGCCGCACTGATGAACCCGTTCCCGTCCTGAAACAGAAACGCGACAGGATTAGTGTGTGATGAGATTGCGCGGATTAGTAAAAATGATCCTCTATTTCGGTTGTCAAGTACTCTCATGCATCCGGTAGTTACAATGTTAAGTTTCTCGCACGTCATACAACCTAATGTCACTTTTTTCAAACTTGATAACTAATTTTATACGTTTCAAAGTATCTCAAATTTCTAAGATTGAAATTTTAAAATAGGTGCCCCAAGCGCTGGTGTCGGTCTCGTAGACCTCGACTGTGTGTTTGTGGTTGCCTGGTCTAGGTCTAGGTTGCAAACCCTACACTTGCCAGCCCTGCAAAATACGACAACCTACCGTCTGTAAAGAAAGTGTGCTATATGTATATACCAATGTTTTATTGTGTGACGTTTTTGCGTCATAAGCTGCAACGAAATCAGTTGCAACTATTTTGGTTTTTTGACAAGTCACTAAAATGCGTAAATAAGATCAGCTTGATGTCAGAGAAGCAGCAGTCACAGGAATCAACAGTTCACACATAAGAATTTCAACTTTTAATTTTTATGATACTTTCAACTTCGGCTTTTTTGACTATGACTATGTGATATGTAATATCCGCACAGTCAAGGGGCAGAGAGTGCCCAGGGTGGGATAGGAGGGAATGATGGGAATTCCCCTTCCCCGAACGTTTTTCTCCCTAAATTTTTACACAAAGGTTCCCCCTTAGGTTTTTATTGGTCGGCTGAAAAAATTTTCGATACGTCCCAATTGACCAAATTTGATCTAAAAAATAAAAACCCTCCAACTTTTTCATAGATCCCTGCGTCTCTATGGATTGGTGGTTTTGCATGTGCAATGCAAAGTTTTGTTTTGAAAGTGCAAAAAAAGTGCATTTGAATTGAATCCATTACAAAAACTCTTTAAAAGTCCCGAAATCCCCCCTTATGTTTTGTGGGTACGCCACTGCTTAGTACAGGGTTTATTTTTTAATTTGTTTCTTGGTGGCCACCTGGCCACTAGTCCTAAAATTTTAGTGGCCAATGAAAAAATTTGGTGGCTAATTTCAAAGACGCGCTAAAAAATTTTCTAAGGATGTGCAATCAATTTTTGGCTGTGGGTTCAGTTTGAGGTCATTCAATGCACATGCTTGTTCAGCCGTATGCCCGTTGTTTCAAAAAAATGGAGTCACCAGTTAAACATTTTTCATACATAATTCGTGCCGTGATTTTGTCACTGTTTTGCCATTCTGACAGCATGAGTATTGAATTTACATACGACAGTTCGCATTTATAAAGCATTATTGGTACATAATGTACTCAAAACAATCTTAAGGGGGCTGCTAGATAGGCCAAAAACAAAGGTTCGACAATTTTTTTAATTTTATAGATCTTAGTCCCCCAAGGCTCGTCTACCTTCAGATAAGAAGAGTTAAGCTTTAAGGTGCAGTTTTAGTTCAGTGCACTTGTCAGTGTTATTTACATAGGCAAAAGAGTACGACAGTAGCCCCCTTTTGACAGACATAGCGCAGCCACTTATGGCCGATTCGTCTAAAATTCTACACAGTAATAGGCAAAATATATGCACGAAAGTCGAAAGCGTATGATTACGATTTTTTGTTTTTTTCTCAAACTTGAAATCGAATGCAAAATGTCAAAAAATAGCGGTTTTCTTGAGTCCGCAAAATCTGACTTCACGTTTGACGTCACTGCTCATCCCATGAGCAAAAATTCAAGAAAATGGACCATAAAGGTTGAGATATGACATTAGGCTATCGAGTGGTATAAAAAACTAGTGAAAAGATGGTTTGTTCACATACCTAGAGCACCCTCAAATGACAATGCGTATATGAATAAATTACGACGTCATGACTATAGGACATTGCTTGCATTAACAACCTGTATAAATGGGGGTCTGGGGGCAAGAGCCCCCAGAAGCTGGGCCGATTCTTTCGTTTTGGAAAACATTTTCTTCCTTTTGAACCTAACTTTTTTGGTGGCCAGGCTGGCCACCAGCTCAAAATTTTTAATGGCCAATTCATAATTTTAGTGGCCGTGGCCCCCAGTTTGGCCCAAAAAACCACTGGCTTAGTAACTGTCAAAAAATTCATATTTACGTTAATTAAAGCTAAATAAACGCTTCAAAAATGTCGCTACAAAATTTGGTATTGGCTAAATAAATTTCAGAGCCTTTTGCCAATTTGCTAAAGCTTCCTATCCTAGCGAAAAAAACCCAGGCGACATGTACAAAAAAATGGAATAATTTTAAAAAACACTTCACAAAAGCTAGGCCGGCTTTCATTTCGCCGTGTTTTTTGTTTTGGTTGCTTGTTTCGCCATGTCGCCGAAAATAAAGATTGCACTTCAGTACTATCGTAATTTTGACTACATTACATATATATATATATATATATATATATATATATATATATATTAGCGATCGGCCGGAGCCTCCGGCTCCGGCTCCCGCTCCGGCCGGATTTGGCCCCTCCGGCTCCGGCTCCGGCTCCGGCCGGAGCCATCCAGAAATTAGCCGGATGCTGAACCTAAATTTTTTGAGCGACCCATACTCATTCTGACAGCATTAAGAGTGCACATACGACTGAAATTGTAGACAATGGTCCCCCCTTTGGTTTTTATTGCCCGATTGAAAAAATTTCCGATACGTTTCCAATTGACCAAATTTGCTCTAAAAATCACCAATTTCTCCGTTTTTTTCCTGGGGGTTGCCGCCCCCAGACCCCCACAACTTTATGGCTCACTGGTCGTTTTGCATATTGAACGGAGCAGTTTTGAAAAAAATTCTTTCCATAGCAATATCCTCAAAAACTATAATGTCTCTCTACTTTAGTGAAGTTTGAAAAAAGTTGCAGATTTTAGAGGATATCCCGAGGTCAAAAACAGTAAAGGTGTCTAGGGCGTACCCTGGGTGGGCAGGTTCAAGGGGTCTGGACGCCCCCCCCCCCCTTTTGGCCAACTCATAAGAAAATTTCAACAAGGGGTCCCCCCTTTGGTTCTTGTGGTTCACCGGAAAAAATTTCCGATATGTCTCCAATTGACCAAACTTGGTCCAATAATAAAAATTTTCTCCTATTTTTTCTGGGAGCTATATACCACCCCAGACCCCCGCACATATTTGGTTTTTACGACAAGTGTTGCTTAAAACTTTATTTTCAATGCAAATTTTATTTAAAATTTCTCAAAAAGCTCCAGCTACCATTTTAAACGATTGGCACTATTACGCAGTATATACTTAGAATTCTGTAAAATTGGAGTTCGGACGTGGTAACTTTTTCATGTTTCATGTAAAAAAATTTAGCGACCCGCGCAGCCTGAAGTGAATACCCGCGAGTTGACCCACAACTAAAATCGACCCAACCCGCGGGTACCCACGACCCGCGTCCACCCCTGTGCGGTCATTATTGTCAACACATGTAGTATGTACGGTTGAGAAAAGATGAAGAAAATCGAGGCCAGATTTTGTATGAAACATTTTGAAAATTTTCCACCATATGGGTATCAATTTTGACCTACCTCCGGCTCCGGCTCCGGCTCCGGCAAATTAATTTACCTCCGGCTCCGGCTCCGGCCGGAGCAAAAATCCTGCCTCCGTCCGTTCGCTAATATATATATATATATATTCTCAAAAAATATAATCTTTCAACGCAACAGAAGCTGAAATCACTTCTGAATTGTAACTTGGGGGGGGGGGGGGTACGGAGCAACTTTTCCGCTCATTCGCTCATTTTCGCTTCGCGAGCCACCAGTTCTGCCGTGTGACCGATTTTGTATTTTGTCGTCGTGAGCAACTTAAAAACAATCTGGAGGTGAAGCACCTGTCTGGGGGAAGAGTGAAGCTGGCTTCTGGGGGGGGGGGTGGTGGTGAAATCCCCCCACGCCCATGTGTGCATGTCACTGTCAACTTGCATATTATTTTAGTAGTTTATTACTTGTTTGCACAAGCGCATATTACCACCACTTTTAGAATTTGCCCCTACCAACTTTCTGAGATTTGCGTGTTCAGCCCCCCTTGCTGCTTGACGCTGAAATTTCCGCGTACGTGTAACGGCATCAATTCTTTTTTTTGAGGGGGCGGGGGTCGCCCCCCGATCGATCAAAAACTGTAAACTGTAAAAACTGTCAATTTGGCCAAATTTTTGAGTGTCATTTTTACACAATATTGCCCAGATTATTAGAGAACATCCCGCGATCTTGAGAGGGCAGATGCACACATGGCATACATACGGCCCCTCATACATGTATGCCGGTGTACACGTATGGTTCCAGCACACTGAATCTGCTTTAGCCGCCCTAAAATCAGCAAAAAAAAAGCCGGACCTTATCGAAAACTCGGAAGGCCTCCCGAATCTCCTCCTCTGAGTCTGTGTCTTTCATCTTGCGCGCCATCATTGTGAGGAATTCTGGGAAGTCAATTGTGCCATTGCCTGAAAAAAAATAAAAACAAAAAAGTATATAGTTTATTGTTTTTCACACTGTTCACATGTATGTATATACATTCTATATAATCTACTAGAAACTACTAAATTTGCTGCTTCTTTAAACCATCGCCATTATTTATCACACCAATTTACTATCACATCACACACAATAAACAACATTTTCTATTCTATGCTGTGTGCATAAATAATAGTTAAATACGCGCCATTTAGTTACACATTTATACATCATGCCGCGTCTTTTATCAGTACGAACATAATCTATATTATGACAAAAAACTGCACATAGGAACCCCCCCCCCCTCAGCTCCATTTTTGTTGTATTGTATTGATCAGCCAATACATTCGGGCAAAAAATACACCCTCCCCCGCTTTGAAACCAAGTATATATACCGCCCCTCCCCCCTCAACTGCGCATGTGTGAAACACACAACGGCGAAAATATAAATTTGACTAATTACATTTCGAAATTACTATTAGATACATCTACGCACATTACACAGGGATAAACAGGTTTACACTGTTTAGACACTTTCTATCCGTTGCGGTGCATGTACTGTATTTATTATGTAATACTATGCAAGGACGAAAACATATGTCCTGGACTTTAATTTCAGGGGTGCTCGGTCCGACGCTTTTTTTTTTGGGGGGGGGGGGGGCTTGAAGTTTCACAACCGCAAAAATTCCCTTTTTTAAAAAAATGTGATTTTGGCAAACTTCTGCTATTTTTTGACATTTTGCGATTCTATTTGACAGCCTCGTGGGGCAAATTTTAAATTTCAACAATCATTTTTCATAGAGAATAATGAACAGTGCATGTCCCGAAATCTCACTCAAATCTGAGGGGCAGGTATATATATTCCGCCCCCTTCCGCTACACCCCGATGAACATCCGCGGATTTATATTCATTAATCAGAGACATAATAGAGCATTTAAATAAATTCAAATAGAAGCACTAAAGTCTGACCAAAAATAGCTGGACCCTACGACAATAGAAACGTTTGATTTCATTACGAAAGAAATAATTGCAAGAACCAAGAGTACAGCAAGTACACCACCTATTTCATCTCAGGGTCCAGCAATTTTTGGTCGGCGAGCGAACTCCCCACAGCTCCCAGCATACACTGTGCTACTATATATATATATATATATATATATATATATATATATATATATATATATATATATATATATATATATATATATATATATATATATATATATATCAGGGATCGACCGGAACCCTAAAACTACCGGAACCGGAACCGGAACCACCTAAAAATACCGGAACCGGAACCGGAACCGGAACCGGAACCCCCTTCAAAAGGACCCTATATTTTGCAATATTTTCAAAAAAATTTTTGTTTAAAAATAAAACACATGATGGGAACGTCACATCAGACAGTGTTTTACACAACTAAATGTAGCATAATATACTCGTGTAGACATGTAAATGCAGCATAATGTACTCATGTATACATGTATAGGCTTTGATGAAACATAATAAGAAGGAACAGTACACCATAGAGTTGCGGAGGAATGGGGGCGGCAGCCCCCAGAAAAAAATTGGGGGAAATTTTTGATTGTTAGGCCAAATTTGGTCAATTGGGGACGCATCAGAAAAATTTTCCGGCCGGACCATAAAAACCAAAGGGGGGACCCTTGTGAAAAATTTCAGTCGGGAAAAATTTCGGGAAAAATTATATATATATATTATATATATATATATATATATATATATATCAGGGATCGACCGGAGTTCCGGTTCCGGTTCCGGTTCCGGTACTTTTTAGTTCCGGTTCCGGTTCCGGTTCCGGTATTTCAAAAGTACCGGAACCGGAACCGGAACCACTAATTCTCTGACAACGGATTTTGCTTTTAATTTTGTGTTGTTCGTCCATGAAAATTTTCCGATATGCCTCCAATTGACCACAATCGGCCTAAAAATCAAAAAAATCTTCAGATTTTGTTCCGGCGAACCTCTTGCGACTTTGTAACTAGTTTAGTCTTCGTCTTCTTTTTTAGTCTCTTTCATCAAAGCTCATAAGTTCAACATATTACATATGTACTGTACGCGAATATATACATCTTGCATACTTGTATAATTATGTACATATAAATTTATATATGTTCTAGCGTAATACATTGTTATCGCTTGTGCTTATCGATTTATTGTTAACGGATATTGTAATATAGTACTAGTACTACATACAAATAGCTTCTGATTTTTTATTCGGGCATTCTTTCTTATGTTGCAGTGCTCAAGGGCGTAGCCAGGGGGGGGGGGAATGGGGGGAATTGCCCCCTCCGAAATTTTTCCAAAGTGATTTTTTACACAAGGGTCCCCCCTTTGGTTTTTATGGTCCGGCCGGAAAAATTTTCTGATGCGTCTCCAATGGACTAAATTTGGCCTAATAATCAAAAATTTTCCCAAATTTTTAAAGCCTATGCCTGTCCACAAAAGTAAATTATGCTGAATTTTCTTGTATAATACACTGTCTGATGTGACGTTCCCATGTTTAGTTTTTAATTTTCCCGTCGGAAAAAATTCTGATACGTCTTTAGTTGGCCAAATTCGGTGTAAACAGTTAAAAAATCTCCATTTTTTCTGGGGACTGCCGCCCCCAGACCCCTGCAACCTGTGGCTCACTGATCTTGTGTTTTGCACTGCGAATTAAAGCGCTAAATTACTGTAAATACTAAAATAAATGTCAAAAGCGTATTTAAGTGTATAGAAAGTCAAATGTGTATATATATAAAGGGTTGCATGTAAAAATGTGATTAAAAGTTAACAAAAATTTTTTTTAAAATATTGCAAAATATAGGGTTTTTTTGAAGGGGGTTCCGGTTAAGGTTCCGGTTCAGGTTCCTGTATTTTTAGGTGGTTCCGGTTCCTGTTCCGGTTCCGTCGTTTTAGGGTTCCGG
>JASANF010000294.1:0-27540 GCA_030248245.1 Trissonchulus sp. WLG1_4
CACACACTGTTATACGATCAATGTCGCAATGCGAATAAAGCCAGTTAGTTAGCTTTTGCTCTACCTTTTGCTACCAACGTTTTGAAGTTAATGTACCATATAGATACATCGTACATCGTACATGTGTCGGGAAAATCCCGATAATTGGGAAAATCGGGTTTTTGATCCCTTCTTGTCACTTTGAAACATTGTTTGTTTTATGTTAATTCTTGGACATATTTTGGCTGGACTGACTGGCTGGTTTAGGCCGTGTTTACATTGAGCTTTTTTTCAGCTGCTCGAGCAGCTGAAAAAAAGCTGCAGCTTTTTTTCGACGTTTCCGGCATTTTTTCCGCTGCTCGAGCAGCTGGAAAAAAGCTGGAGCAGCTGAAAAAAAGCCGGAGCAGCTGAAAAAATGCGGGAACTGCAGCGTTGTCATAGCAACGGAGCAGCTAGTCTATAGTGACCGCCATACTTATCCGCTTTTTTTCAGCTGCTCCAGCATTTTTTCAGCTGCTCCAGCTTTTTTCCAGCTGCTCGTGCAGCTGAAAAAAAGCTGCAGCTTTTTTCAGCTGCTCGAGCAGCTGAAAAAAAGCTCAATGTAAACACGGCCTTATATTAAACTGTTTACGTCCGCATCGACTTGTGTTGACTTTTAGTTGTGTACGCTGGCTAATACAATTTGCTATGGTTTATTTCGATAAGATTTGTGCACCTGGTGACTGCACTCTTCCCATAGGGAAGGGAAAGTCCCAGTCACCTTGATTACGGGAAATTGTGGGCCAAACACTTCCTATACAGTCCACTTCGCTCGTCGACTGGCCCAATTTTCCCACAACATGCATGCAAACATGTAGGCCCGAATTCATATATGTATGTACCAAGTGTTATTCACATTACTAACGCTAAGCGTTTGCTAAGTGTTAGCGCTTATTTAGTACTAAACTGTTATTCACAACTTAAACGCTTAAAAATTAGTGTTATAGTAGACTTAGCGCTTAGCAACATTGAAACTGAACTTTTGAGTTTGTTTCCAGTACAAGCGGCTAAAGAAACATTTTTTCCAAAATAGGATTTTTTGCAAAAAGTTTGCGCCACAGCTCTGAATCATATTGTTTGTTACCTGTTGGCTGTTGGGACTGAAAGTTGGTAACGTTTTCGACATGTTTAAAATCCCCAGGCTTGTCCCCATGTCTGTGAAGATGACAGCGCACAAACGGCACAAATTTTGAAATCAACGGCACAAAATTTGCAATGCAATTTTGCACATGTGTCTACATGCTGTTCAGAGATGCACGGGGTGAATCGGCGAGGGGGGGTGCCCGACCCCTGGCGGAAGGGGGGGGGGTGGTCCGTAGTTCTGGCCATTTTTCAGCGACAGCTGAAAATTTTTCAGAATTTTTCGATTTTCAACTCATTTTTGGGGACTTTTTTCGCCACAGGCGAAAATTTTTTGCAATTTTTCAACTTTTTACGCATTTTTGGGGCACTTCCTTGGCTATCAGAGGGGGGTGGGGGGTTGAGGGGTGGGCGCCGGATGTCTGAGGGGGGGTGCCGACCCCCCTCAGGGGGGGGTGGATACCCCCCTAGCGCCCCTACATACATGTATGTGCATCTATGATGCTGTTTAAGAGGGTAGTGTCGCGAAAGCAGTTGATTTTACACGACTGTAAAACTAAAAATTTTAGAAATTGTTTTTTCTATATTTTGAAAATCTATTTAAAGGCAAATAATTCTGCCAAGTTCTAGCAGAATTGGTGCAGCATATAGCTTGCCATGAATTTGCAAAATCGGAAAAATCACGTTTTGAAAACCTATTCACATTCTATATTTTCGTCATGTTTATCAATTTTTCTATTTAGTTTGTTTGCACAGACTGATAGCACATATGTTGTAATTTATGGACACAAAATTTAGCGCAAATCGCTGCAGCGGTTGCGGAGTAATACTAGTTTGAACTGTGAAGCTGTGCATAAACTGTAAAGTAGTAACAGCAAAAGTACATAACAGCGTCTCGTTTTATATAGAAGAAGAGTGAGACACTCTCCAGCCTGCCTGTGTTCTATCAAAGGCCGATGCGCTGGTCGTTTTCAGGCTACATGTTGACATTTTGTGCAACCTGTGTCTGGCCAATCAGAAGCGAGCACCTATTCTATAATTGGCCAGACGCCTGTGCACGTGTCCAATCATAAAGCGGGATAGGTATAAAAGGTTAATAACTCATTATTAATTTATAGTCTTCTTGCAAAAACATTAAAAAAGGTTCGCAATACTTTTGGGGATATTTTGGCAAACTTTCAGCGAAATTGATCGAAAAACTTTTAAGAAATTCAGAAAAGTTTACATCTCAAAAGTTTCTCAATTAATTTCGCTGAAAGTTTGTCAAAATATCTGTAAATGCATTCGCAAACCTTTTTTAATATTTTTGCAAGCAGACTATGAATAAATAATGAGTTATTAAGCTTTTATCTCTATCTTAATGCTCATCAACGCATCAGCGATTATATACTAAAGTGTGTTACGCAAAGAATCTACGCGCTGAATGGCCAGCCACATGTTGCGCAGAATGCCAACATGTAGCCTGAAAACGACCAGCTCATCTGCCTGTGCTAGAACACAGGCAGGCTGAAGAGTGTCTCACTCTTCTTCTATATAGAGTGAGACACTTTTATGTACTCTTGGTAACAGCAATAATGATGAATTGTGAAAAATTTAGACGCTTATTTTCACATCAAAAGAAAAACTTACCTTCAATTTTCTTTTTTCTTATTTGTGGCAAAAAATAGTGCGTCAAAACATTATACATATGTACTTCACAAGCTGGCCAGTCTGATATCTGGCTCATTTTTTTAAATTTTTAACTCCCTATTGTGTGATAATTGGCATATAAATGGTGATTGGTTCAAAATTTTGGTACACATTGGTAGTCTAGTGCCTGGCAGTAATTATTTGACACCACATCGCATTTTACTAGTTTCTCAGTGAACGTACAAGATCAAAGCAAAAAGCTCACTTTTTGCAACCTATGATCAAAACTGCTTTGCCGACACTACCACCTTAAAAGGCACATGTACAGTATTTGACAAAAATAACTTCAAAGCTGGGGCTGTCAACCTCACACATTTACATGATGACATCCCCACGGCCACATACAGCACAAACTTCAAATTATAATTTAAAAATATCTACATAAAAATTCGCACATGTGCTTTGTACTTGTAAGTTGGTGCTTTGCTTTTTAGCTTTTTAATTGACATCTAAACTTTTAAAAAATTATCTCTGTCGTGTGGTATCTACTATCTAGCAAGCTAGTTAATTTTGCGTAAAAAATATAGATTGATACATATAAATAGTGTTTGTGACCAGCCGTAATTTTTGGCCGGCCGCCGCCGGCCGGCCTGATAGTCGCCGGCCGGCCCCGGCCGGCCGGCCGCCCAAAAAAAGCCGGCGCTGGCCGGCCGGAAGGTTAAAAACACCGGCCGGCCAGCCAGATTCAACCGACTGACAAAATTAAGCCGGTGTCACGGTGTAAATTTTCCCCCCTGTGGATTTTACCCCCGGAAAAATTTCCCCGGTGTAAATTTTCCCCCCGGAAAATTTGCACCGGGGTAGATTTTCCGGGGGGAAAATTCACACCAACCATATAATTTGACTGTTTTGAACTTATTTTTTCAAAACTGGCGATAAATTTAATTGTATTTATGCATTTTTGTATTTTTGTTTTATTTTTTTTATGAACATATTTATTTTTATTCTGTCTAATTTTAGACTTGACAAAAGACTATGAATTTCGAACATATGGGTAATATTATAGTATATATCATAGATTCTCTGGGCCCGTTTTTTTGAAGCAAAATGTTCAATGTCGAAAATTACCTATTACTATTAAAGATTCATTAAAACATTTGCAAATAGTGTTTGTGACCGGCCGGAATTTTCGGCCGGCCGGTCGGCCGCCGGCCGGCCTGATAGTCGCCGAAAAAACCCGGCGTTGGCCGGCTAAAATCAGCCGGCCGGCCGGTCGGCCGGTTAAAAACACCGGCCGGCCAACCAGATTCAACCGACTGACAAATAACAATGCGGCAGGCTAAGTTTATGCCAAAATGACACTCTGAACATGGATCAATTGGTTTTATCCAAAAATTCGGCCGGTCCGGCCGGCCGGTCTTCAAGGAGCCGGCCGGCGGCTTTCGCGGCCGGTCACTTGCAAACGCTGAACTTAACACAGACTTACATGACAATAGTGGTCGTCGTTGAAAATGTTTGCGGTTGAAAATTTTTTCAACGACAAATATTTAGCTTCGCTAAATCGGGTCCTGGGATCCGATTTATCGAAGCGAAATTTTCGTCATCGAAAATGTTCGTCACCGAAGATTTTGGATTTATCATTTGGCATTTGACATTTGGCTTTTCGATGACGAACATATTTGATGACGAACATGCTTTTTCGATGACGAACATTTTTGATGACGAACATTTTCGATGACGAACATTTTCGATGACGAACTTTTGATGACGAACATTTTCGATGATGAACATTTTGTTTCGATAAATCGGGCCCTGAACAGTGTTATAGGCTCTTCTACTGTGTACCGTTGAGGCAAGTGAAAGCCCGACACACACATATATGTAATTCTCTAAGCCCCCTCCACTGTCCACTGTCCAGTTCCAGTCCGAAGAGCATATTTCAGGTAGGGCTGGGCACGGTTACACGGTACGAACCGTGTATTCGCGTGTAACCGTGTAGACGCTAAGCTTAACGTGCACACGATTAGGAGTCACTATCCGCGGTTACTTAGCGGTTAAGCATGCACACACACCGGTTTACTCTAAACGGTTGCCGCATGAGTTTGCACGCTATATTCTTCAAGATATAGGTAGGCTATAAAAGCATACTGACAGCTATGCATTGTCCCAGTAGCTCCATGGTAGCTCGCTGGTCTGCATATCTAGAGATGGTTGGTTCGCATCTTCCCTGGGTCATTCATTCTAATGCGAATGCTGCCTAGTCAAGAATCCCCCACTGTTTCTTGACGGGGTAGCAACCATGTAACCGTTTAGTAGGTATACAACCGTGAACTGTTTAGTAACTTTGTAGTTTGTAACCGTTTCGTA
This sequence comes from Trissonchulus sp. WLG1_4, assembly GCA_030248245.1. Lineage (NCBI taxonomy): Eukaryota > Metazoa > Nematoda > Enoplea > Enoplida > Ironidae > Trissonchulus > Trissonchulus sp. WLG1_4. Next base: position 5,095 of record JASANF010000294.1, read on the forward strand.
ACCGTGTAACCGTTTATATGGTTAGTATCCGTGTATCCGGAAAATCTACCCCGGTGCAAATTTAAAATATTAAAAAAATAAATAAAAATACATAAAAATACTTAAATTTATCGCCAAAATCGCCAGTTTCGAAAAAATAAGTTCAAAACAGTCAAATTATATGGTTGGTGTGAATTTTCCCCCCGGAAAATCTACCCCGGTGCAAATTTTCCGGGGGGAAAATTTACACCGGGGTAATTTTTCCGGGGGGAAAATTTACACCGGGGGAAAATCTACACGGTGACACCGGCATAACAATCCCGCAGGCTAAGTTTATGCCGAAATGACACTCTGGACTGGTTTAATCCAAAAATTCGGCCGCTCCGGCCGGCCGGCCGGCGGCTTTCGCGGCCGGTCACAAACGCTACATATAAAAAACAATTAAGTGTCAAGGGTTTTCCAACATGGTGATTTTATTTTTTTTATATACCGTATTGTAGGCGGATCTAAGATAGAGTTCTGGAAAGGGCGGGTGCGGCAAAAACTGTAAAGTTTCAGTAAAATTTGCAAAAAAATGTTTCGCCAGACTATGTAAAACCAAAGGGCCGCAAACGTTTCCGCCACTGACTGTATATGATATTTTATGCCTGAACCTAAGGGCTAGGCCTAAGGGTCGATTTTTACTTAGAGCCGTCTGTCCGTTCAGCCTCAAGAATGACGTCACTAGCAGCCCAGTGCAGTGGATCAGCCTCAGCCAGCGCCTGTGACGTCATTATTTCGTTCTTTTGTCGGTTGAACGAATATACGGCTGTAAGTATATGAATCGACCCTAAGAATAAGCTCGATTTTATGATGTTGTAAGTGTTATCTGTCTTATTTCTTACGGCAAGTCTAAAGGTACACGTGTATGCGTCGTTTTCAAAAACTTTTCAAAATTGACGTATAATTGATGCAAACCCGTGGAATTGCATTTAATGTCGTTTTATTAGACCTCACCTATTTCCGTCTCTATTTCTTTTCGTCCTGATAATCAAGAATTTGAGTATGTTTTTTCTTTCAAATTCTACATTTGCCAATATAATTGCTTAATTTTGTGCAGGCCAATGCTGTTGGGCCGCGGCGGCTGTATTTATGATTTCAGTCGCTGTTGCTTAACAATTTAACATTGCACACAGCTTCACGGGCTGGATTTATTAAATGTATTATGAATTATTTTATCCTTATTTTCTTGAAAAACACAAGAACGATCATCTCTTTGTAATATCAAAAGGTAGAAACTAGCTTTTTACAGCACGAGATGCGCAACAAAATTTTGCCACTGCAAGGCTTTTTCATTTTTTAAAAATTTTCAATTAACGTTAGTTTTACGCGTAATCGACGCTTTAAAGATAATGTCAGTCCATTATAAAAAAATTTGATGTACTACTAGCATCCTACTCACAAGTTCAATGTTTACATTGAGCAATTACACGTGTCCTTGCTCAATGTAAACATTTAATTTGTGAGTACGATGCTAGTAGTGCATCAAATCTTTTTTCTGTCGCTATCTCAGTAGCGACAGGACTTTACATTTGTTTTGCCCTACGTAAAATGCACGTCTACGTGTATTTTCTGTTGCAAATTTGCGTGCGTGTTTATGTGCAATTTTACTGCTGTGTGTGTGAGGTGAGTTGATCCAGGCCGCTAAGCAGCTAGCTTAGTTTTGATGTTGCTAGCTAGGTAACTGTGGGGCATGTCCAGATATGTTATTGTTTTTAAGACCCTAAGCATGAATTTTTCATTTTTCAAAAAACAACAGTCATTTTTGGATATATCTTGGTATTTTGTATAACCGTTTTATTTGTACTTAATTAATTGGTCGCTTACGCGTTTATCACACCAACTACTTAACAAAACTAGGTATTTACTTTAAGGTATTTACTATAATGTAAACGAAATCAAAAAGACTAACACAAACAGGCTGATGACCGGTTCAAACATTGTCTATAAGTGTCAGGTTGCTGTACAAAACTTTGTCCATAAGGACCGGTTCATACAGGCTTACTTTTCATTTTCACTAAGGGCCTGAAGTAAAAATTTTGTTTCATGCAGAACGTACTTTTTAGTTTTTATTTTAGCTTTTAAGTAAAAGTAGAAATGGATTTTATTTTTTACTCAAGCATTATAGCCAATCAAAATGCTCTGACAGAAGCTCCGCCTATTGAGCTTCACTTTGATTGGCTAGATTTGCTTTTTGAACTACAACTACACCACGCAAGCCAATTGAAAGCGACTTGCTCTAAGTAAAAAGTAAAACTGTGTGAACTGTGAGCACATTCGCTAAGGGGGTGGGTTACCCAGGTCAAAAATAAAAGTTCTCCAATTTTGCTTATTTTCACATATGTTACTCCGCCATGGCACCTGTATGTACCTCTGATACATAAGAACAATTAAGCTTTTTGTCGGCTGAACGGACACACGGCTACAAGCATAAATCTAACCCAATGCCACATAACCTTTCAGGATGTTAAAAATATGCAGGTGGGTAGCGATAGGTTTAACTTCCTTTAAAGCAATTTCTTCAAAGTAATGTGGATTCAACCGAATATGATTTACATTAAAAACTACTGCAACCGGTGCAGACAGCAAGGCTAGTCGTGGCCATAGATAAGAACTTCATAAAATTTGCATGAAATTGCTGCTTGTTTAAAAACCGTTTCGCAATATTGCATAAGATGTAGTCGATTCACAAAAATTTAAATGGAAAAGTTTTTATCAATATTAAATGACTTCATGCTGTGCATATGGTCAACCTAGTCTAAACTAGACGCACTAAACTTGTAATTAAATGTATTATAGTATTTTTATTTTCATGACAAACATAATAACGATCATTCCTTTAGAGTGGCCAATGGTAGAAACTTGCTTTTTGCACCACCAGATGCGCAACAAAGTTTTGCCATTCCAAGGCTTTTTAATTTTTAAAAACTTTTAAATTAACGTTATTTTTACGCGTTATTGACGCGTTAAGGATAATATCAGTCTATTAAAATTACTTTGAAAAAAATTTTATGCATAAGATGTAGTCGCTTCACAAATATTCACATGGACAAGATGTTATCAACTATTAAATAACTTCATGCTGTGCATCTGGTCAACCTAGTCTAAACTAGACGCACCAGACTTGTATTAATACATACTACATAGTACATAGGACATACTATTAATTTCATTCATTCATTTATTTATTCCTTCGCCTATACTATGGATTACTATTTATATACTTATGTGCATCCTTTTCATTACAAAATGTATCTTTTTTATTACAAATATGTCCTGCAATCCTAATATATCTTTTTTATTACAAAAAAGCATGTAACAGAAAGCAGACTTTGGTTGTAGTCACCACACCATGTACGGATTTGGAGATTTTTTGTCAATTGTAGGTAAACAAGCACATCGGCACATACATATATATATGATGCAACTTTATTATTGTTACGCGGCGGCCTCAGCCGCCGCGTATATACTATATGGCAAATCCATCCTATGTTTAACACGTAAACTTACCGATTCCAGTGTAATCTGGCTGGCAGGTCAGCAAATTACACTGTTTGTGTGGGCGTGTAGTGTATGTCACTATTTGCGTAATGCGTCACTTATGTACGTAGCTACGTGTGTAAACAATGCGCAGGTGATGGACAACACTCTCATGCATGAATAGAAAATCAATAAATCAGGCACAATAATTCAGTGCAGTCGTTAACATTGATAGTAAATGAGGCGGAGTTGGAGCTATGCCCAAGTGACTTGCACTTCTGCCCAAAGTTAATGGCATTTGATTTAATAATATCGATTGACTGACACTATACACAAACGTAAGACATTACATACTACAGTGGTTTATTCTACTTTGTCCCAATTCTACTTAGTCCCAATGATTATGATTGGCTGTTGCGGTTTGATTACCAAACAAAAAGTATGAATAGTAAGAACATCATTCATAGTTTAGTTACATTCGACTAGGTTGGAAATCGATTAGGTTTATTTTCTATTGCTAACCGCTCTCTTTAAAAAATTACAATTATTATTAAATAAAATGTCCAATAATTGGATAACACAAACATGTGGTAAACTAGCTAGCCAATAAAACAGTGGACCTCACAAGGTCGCCAAACCAGTAAAGGGTTAATTAAAAATTTATAATTATATTTAAGGCAGTTAGCAATAGCATGTGAATTGTACTATTGCACAATTTTGCACTATTGTGAAGGCTACAGTAAGAACAGTAAGACAGTAATACATAAATATGCTCCGCCTACTTTTGTACCTCATATGCTATTGGCTGAAGAAATATAGGCGTCAGCCAATTAGAGTTGGGACAAACTAGAATTGGGATAAAGTAGAATACGCCACTACGGTAGGACTGATTGTTTTGTCATGTTTGGCGCCTTCGTGACTTGAAGTGGCCTCATAAATCCTAGAGAAAATGTGGCTATAGCGGTACACAGCCGATTTCTAGCGCAAATGTGTACTTAAAGTTTGGACCCAAAATTGGCTGCAAAAAACTGTGAATGCGAGAGTATAAAACTTTGATCACTTGTAGAATTGATTTTCTGACGGTTAGCAAAGTAGGTAGTAGCAAGAGTCAGTAAAATAATTCCATACACACCTATTATAATTGGGGGTGAATGATGGGGAAAACTTTCCCAAAATTCGGTGCAAGGAGAGGGAGGGGCTGCCCGCTAGGGGTAAAAGGGAGGGAGAGGATTCTGGTGTCTACAAAATTTTTGATTAAAATTTTTTGGTCAGTGAAATTTGCATTTAAATTAGTAGTTTTCAACTCAGCACTTAAAAATGGTATTTTTCATAAAATTTAACGAATTTTTCTCGAAATTATTAAGATTTACTCCCAAATAGACTACAAAGATTACTGACAAAACTGTTTCCTACAAAGACTACAACCATTTCCCAGATAGGCTACAGACAGAATTTTGAGTAATTGTTTTCCCACATTGACTACTCCCAGGTCGTACTAACTACTAAGCAAACAAAATTTAGACAGTTTACAATTTTTTATTAACACAACTAAAATTATACGTAAATCGAACTGCAAATTTAGTAAAAATGACACTTTTTGGAAAAGTTGTACAAAATTTTCCAAAATTTGGGGTAATTTCGGTCATTCAGGGGGGGAGGGTCCCCAACATCACTGACCAAAATATCCTAAATAAACTCGTGTGTTATGTATAGATGTGGTGCCTTGTTAATGTGTTAATTGTACGAACCTAACTGTATCTTAAACTTTAAAAGTGCTATTGACACTGGTCTAGTTTACCTTTTGTTGTGACCCTGCCTCTTGTTGTAGTCTATGTGGGAAATAATTAGTAAAAATGACAGCTGTAGTCTATCTGGGAAAGGTTTGTAGTCTACCTGGGAAACAATTAAAATGGCTTTAGGGCTGTAGCCTATCTGGGAAATTTAGCCGTCTGTTTGGGTTGTAGACTATCTGGGATGTATGTAGTCTATCTGGGAATACGCCATTAAAATAGCGTCAGTCTTGAGAGAGGGAAAGTCGACATTTAGTCGGCTTAGGGCAGGACGGGTCCCAGCCAGAGGGGGAAGGGTGAGGTACCAAAAATTTTTTGGCTGTTGTATGTATGATACCAATTTACTCTTGGTCATAGGTACCAGGCTAAACTGACGCCGTATAAACTTTTGTGGTGCGAAGGTTTTTTTCAAGATTATTGACCTGGAAAAATTAGGACTGACAGTTAACTGCAGGACATGCTTTTTTAAACATGCTGGTTTTTGAAAACTTTGGTGCCGCGTCTTATATTCGAAGAATATCCTCAGCACAACAAGCATGTTACAACTAAATCTATCGAAAACAAATTTGACTTTACTCGCAAAACGTGCTTGTTTAAGTACTATTGTTATTTAGTTCCGCATTTTTCAGTGTGCCATGCCTTTTGGAAAACAGCCAAAACTCCCTCCCGATGTCCTCTTAATCGAATTGCAGTTGATATCATAACAAGTGATTCGAAGCAAGGAGCTGACTATTCTCTAACAGCCCTCCATTTGTTTGCTTCGCAACATATTTTGGACCTTAAAAAGTCAACAGAATCGACTAATTTAACAGCAGTTAAACAGCAAGAAAGATGGCATGACTTATTAAAAGAGCGGGTTTGGAAAATCACCAGACGTCCTTGTGATCTGATCTTTATAAATCACAAAGTTTGTTCCGAAGGAGTCTAGTCGACGCTGAACGCTCAGTGTCAATCTTGCAGCTGCAGAGTGACAATGAAACTAACTGAAGACAGTCGACAGTGATCCGGTAGTAACTGAGTGTCTTTTTATTGGATACAGCATTGAAAAGCATAATGGCCAGCAAAACTCATTTTTGAAGGATCAAAGGTGTGTATAAAATGGGGTAAACATTTTCAAGAAGAAAATTACTTAGTTGCAACTTGAGCTTCCTTCTATGGACAGTCTTGGCTTGACAAGCACGAGGTGCGGTCGTATATTGTATATGAAGAGCCAAGACCAAAACTCTGTGAGAGAAGCATGTGTTGCGCTTAGGGATTGTTCTTGAAGCGCTCACGTGGCTTTTCATTGTACTGAGCTTTTTCCATTTTTCTGTCATGTTTTTATTAGAATTTTTTCCATTGTTCTGTATTTTTATAAATTGCTGCAGGTTTTTTGCCAGTATGCCAAATTCAGGATTGTCCTAGGGCAGTTTAGGACTGATTGGTTTCGCAGTTAGGCAATAGTCAGGCCTCGAGAGCTTTGCGATCGAGCTGGGACGCATCGTGATTGAGCTAGAACGGACCCATCGCTTGAGTGATTTGTCGATCAGAACTAGGCAATATTTTCTCTTGGACGGTTTTGGGCACTCGGTCCATCGCCCAGTTCGCACTTCGCAAAATCGTCTTGAGTCAACAAGCGTCTCGGTTTAGGGTTTAACACAATTGTCCCAACGGTTCTCCAGGGAAATACCTTTCGTTTCTTATGTGTCCGCTATGGTATCCTTTGGGCACGCGTGAGGACTCCCACAGAAATCCCTTGGAAATCCCCTTGGAAAAAATGCCTTTGAAAATCCAACTCGTGTAAAACAGGCTTACAACCTTCAAACCCAATCTGCGGCAAAACTTGCAGTAAGTATTAAGCAATACTTTCAAGTAAGCTGACCAGTGGGTTAGCTAAAACCTGTTGTGCAGCAATTATTTTACTTCAAATTGTGTATGGAAAAGGTTAACTTAGCTTTTTCTTTCGGCAAACTGTGCATGCAAAAGGTTGAAGGTGTTTTTATTCTACAACAAATTGGGTAATAAAACAAGCTCAGTTTCTTAAATGAAAAAATTGCTTGATCATAACAACACTCTAATTCAAAAGTCATGTGCTGCGTCTGTGGATTAAGGAGTTTATTAAATCAATTTCTAGTCTTTAGGTAATTCCAAAGGAAAAAATAAAACAATAACGTCATTAATACGCAGCCATCAAATTTGGAAAAAGCATTGCGTTCATAGGCTAAACGCCAACATGAAAAGCGTTGACTAACTAACCAAAACTGAAATCCTGAAAATGCATATTTATTCCTAGTTTAGGGACAAATCAATATAAGGCGAGTCAAACTAAGTAATAACATCAAATTTAGCATAAAGTTTAAAAAAAGTTGCCGAAACCCGGAATCGAACCAGGAACCAGGGGGTCGTTTCAGAAAATTCACATAAGTCTTATGGGTCCCATAAAGTCTTACATATCGTTATAGGTGTTTCAGAAGCTTGACATAACTTCTGGATCACCTCATGTTCTATCATAAATTTATGTTTTCCACCTAAATTTATGGGTAGCCTGATAATTACTACATAAATTTATGTAAAGGCTTCAGGCTACTCATAAAATGCTAAATGTGGGTGCCGAGTTTTCTCATAAATTTAGGAGAACGTGAGGGCACCCATAACTCACCTTTGAGCTAAATAATTGGTACAAACCTCAAAAAAGCATAAAAACTGATTCGCTGGGTAGAGCATAAAGTGGCATAGTTTAGGGAATGTATTTTTTAAAACTTTATTGAACTTTTCTGAAAAATCTGATTTTAAGATTTTACTATAAAACGACAGCAGCAGGTATGGTGGTAACTGTTATGCGCTTGAATAATTAAATCGACTAACGAACCTATTCATTACTTTTTAAATTGAGATTTTAAACGAGCGCACCCTCAGTACGAAAATCAAAGCTGTGATCGTGCTGCTAGGCATCTAATTGTGCGAGCGCGTGTGCGTGCGCATTCCATGCGGTTTTCAGCGAGAGCATATAATTTTATGTGAGAACTTTATGGGAGAACTTATGGGAAGGTTATGTGAAGACTTCTGAAACACTTTATGTACCACTCGTAACCTTCTCATAAGTTCTCCCATAAATTCAGTTTTTGTAATACTTTATGTAAAGACTTATGTAAAGTTTCTGAAACTACCCCCAGGATCATTAGTCTAACGCACTCCCAAATGAGCTATTTCGGCTTGCCGATAATAGTTACAGTCAGCATGACAACTGGTGCTCTATGATTACAAGCGTAAAATAAGATCAACAGTCTGACTAAGATTTTGCTTCATCGATAATAAGTTTGTTAATTTTTTATGTTGAAATAAGTTTTATGTAGCAATGTTTGCTGTGTTATACTGCGGCCCCCGGTCTTATGTCATCCGCGTGAGCTGGCGGGCTATCTCAATATCCGTGACCGGTGCCTACCTGTGCCGGAAGGCGCGCAGTAAAACAACTTGACGCTAGAGCGTCGAAACTACAACTGTAGAAGCTGCTCAATACTCAGGTTCGGGAGCACTCCAAGGACTAGCTCTACGGGCCCTAATTTAGACGACACAGAGACCAAAAGTAGACCTTTAAACTCGGACAATTAAAACTCCAATATTTATTGACAAACCAAAAATATAATTCACACAGTGAAACCAATTGCGTAGAGCATATAGAATACGATAAAGAATGCAATAATTTGCGTCAATGTTCAAACCCTAACTTAATTAGGCTTAATTGCGCGCCGGTTGCTACGGCAACGAAGAGCGAATCTAAGCTCACTGACAGTTGACGCCCAGAAAGGGCTAGGTCAAAGAGACCCGGGCCCTGCACTTACAACATGAGAATTATTACTGAAAGGTTCAGTTTGATGCACTGTTCCAATATATGGTTCAGTTATTGAGAATTGTTGTAAGTAAGTAAAGTTGTAAGAACCGGTTGGTTCAGACGGTAGCGATTTGGATTAATAATCTGAAGGGAGACAGTTCGATTCCGTCCCTTAGATATCTTTTTTAAGGCTTCAATTTAATCAACGGAGCTCCACTGCCGATAACTGTGTTCTACTGAGCAATTTAACTTAAGGTGGTAGTGTAGCCAAAGCAGTTTTGCTCATAGGCTGCAAAATGAAAATTTTTTGCTTTGAAATTATACGTTCACTGAGAAACTAGTGAAATGTTATATGGTGTCAAATAAATACTGCCAGACACTAGACTACCAATATCTACCAATATTTTTAACCAATCACCATTTGTGAGCCAGACGTCACACAATAGAGACATAAAAGTTCAAAAATTCAAGCCAGATATCAGATTGGCCAGCTTGTGAAGTACATGTAATGTTTTGACGCACAATTTTTTGCCACAAATAAGAAAAATAAAAAATGAAGGTTTGTTTTTCTTTTGATTTCAAAATAAGTGTCTAAATTTTTTACAATTTATCATTATTGCTGTGAGTACTTTACATTTTACGCACAGTTTCACAGTTCAAACAGGCATTACTCCACAACCACCAAAGCAATTTGCACTAAATTTTGTGTGCATAAACTAGAGCATATGGCTTTTACTTTGTGTAAAGAATCTAAACAAAAAGTTTTTTAATTGTGACGAAATTATTGAATGTGAATAGGTTTTCAAAACGTCATTTTTCTGACTTTGCGACTTCACTGCTAACTGTATGCTGGATCAATTTTTCTGAAACTTGGCAAAAATATTTGCCTTGAAACGTATTTTTAGAATATATAAAGAACATTGACCTATCTTTCATTGAAAAAGTTTTATAGTCGCGCAAAATCGACTGCTTTCGCGACACTACCCCCTTAATTGAACCAAGAGTACATAATGGGAAGAGTATGACACTCTTCCCATCGGCCAGCTTGGCAGCGCGGTAGATGCGTTGCACAATAACGGCCAAAAAGGTACCCAAATGGGTACCCCTACCCAAATGGGTACCTGGTACTCAAACGGGTCCTGCAGGTACCCAAATGGGTACCCCAGCGTTCTGATTGGGCCCTGCAGGGTACCGAAATGAGTACCCCTACCCAACTCGGTACCTGAGGTACCTAAATGGGTACCAGGTACCCAACTGGGTACCTGAGGTACCTAAACGGGTACGAGGTACCCAAATGGGTACCCCTTCATCAGCCAATCAGATTGCAGCAGCCTATAGCTCCGCCTACGAGCAAGCTACCGTAATCGCACGTGCAGCGGTATATGTGACGTTGCGAGTAATGCTGTATTTCCATTTTTTAGCATTTTTCTGCCCCTAAAACTTATGATAAGACATAAACAAAGTCTTGGTTTACTGATGGAACTTTACAAAACGATTTTAATTAACAAAGACGCAGCTGAAATGAGATTTTCTTAAAAAATTGCATAAAAAGGCAAAAAAATGAGCACTTTGTACAGCGATTGTTTAAAAAAAATTATGTAATAGTTTTAACTAAGTTCCATCAGTTAACTAAGACTTTGTTTATGTCTTATAATAAGTCGTTGGAGCAGAACATGCTAAACAAGTAGGCCCCAAAAGGGGCAATGTTCCTTCCCCGGTGTCTATCTTTCAAGTTTAATTGAATTGTATCTACCTATTCCCCTACTGTTCGCTACACTGCATAACTTAGGTACTTACCCTACTACATAGCTTATTATAAAGTGCACTGCGTATCCAAAACTACCACCTAGCTTATTCTTAACTACTCTAACTACGTATGTACGTACATTTACAAAAAAGTGCTGCAGGATGTTAAGCATCCCGCTGCAGCGAGCCATTCGGCCAAAATTACGCTTTGATCTGAGCTGAGTATATCAGCTCCAAGAAGCGATAAACAGTGTTATCCAGGGTATCTTATATACTGCTGGTGAAACATTACGGTGCCGAGGCTGAAAAAGAAGTTACACTACAACACTCTACATCGATTATTGATTTTCATGGATATACGCAAACAAAAATCAGCAGGCAACTCCCAAGCTGAAAACACACACAAAACATAAAGGCTATGCAGCCTGCTCAGAAGTGTTTAACGCTGCGAACAGTTAGTTTCAAAACAATAGTTCCTTCTCTAGAAGGAACAAAAATGTAAAGACAGCATTACTCGCAACGTCACATATAGCGCTGCACGTGCGATTACGGTAGCTTGCTCGTAGGCGGAGCTAAAGGCTGCTGCAATCTGATTGGCTGATGAGGGGGTACCCATTTGGGTACCTGGTACCCGTTTAGGTACCTCAGGTACCCAGTTGGGTACCTGGTACCCATTTAGGTACTTCAGGTACCGAGTTGGGTAGGGGTACCCATTTGGGTACCCTGCAGGGCCCAATCAGAACGCTGGGGTACCCATTTGGGTACCTGCAGGACGCGGTAGGGTACCAGGTACCCATTTGGGTAGGGGTACCCATTTGGGTACCTTTTTGGCCGTTATTGTGCAACGCATCTACCGCGCTGCCAAACTGGCCGATGGGAAGAGTGTCATACTCTTCCCATTATGTACTCTTGATTGAACTAATTTCATTTAATTTGGGTAATTTAACACTGTAATTCTAAGTGTCGCACGCGCATTATCTACATAAGCTGAAGTGTAACACGCACACAGACAACTTTCTGGCACAGTCTAGTGTTATAGCGCCAGAATCAAAATTAAAGACCTGTTGTGCTGTGGCACAACAGGAAAAACACAAAATGTACATGTTTGTAAACACAAAAGCACAAGCAAAAATACAAATTTCCGAAATGGACAGAAAAGCACAAAACACAGAGTGAAAACACAAAGCACAAAACACTAAGTATGAACTATGAATGGGGTCAGATTCGTTGTAACGTTATGGCCGCTTCCCACTGCAGGTTTAAGGTTTGAGGTTTAACGTAGAACAAGAGATGAGCATATTGCACATTCCCACTGCGTAGGTTTAAGGTTTAAGGTTTATGGTTTAAGGTTTAAGGTTTGACGCAGTTGAAAATTTTCAACTTTTAGGTTTAAGGTTTAAGGATTAGCCATTCTGCTGCGACTTGTAGGCGGAGCTTCTGCATTTAACCAATCAGTATGCATCATCGCTACTGTCGAACAGTTTTACATTCAAATTTGTCATTTTCCCGCCTAAATATACACTTTTGGCGGGCAAGCGTTCTGTTGGCTGAAATTATAGCTCCGCCCACCAACATTCGTTCGCTAAACCTTAAACCCGCAGTGTGCATAAAACGCTAAACCTTAAACCTCAAACCATAAACCTTAAACCTTAAACCGCAGTGGGAAGCGGGCATTAGGCAGCCTGCTTTTATGCATTCCACCCGGTGGGTCCTACCTAAACCCTTAATCGTCAAATTATGGTTTCTCTATCGAGTGGCGGTTTCGCGATTTCTAAATATATTTCTTTCAACAATATTAAATGTATCTCAGCAAATATTATAATGTACATATGCCAGCAACACAGTATTGTTTAGTGCTCAACTGTGCCAAACTTTGCAGGGGCTTTTAGGTCGGTAGCGCGATCCTTCTTTGCAGTTGAATGCTTTGGCAAATTCTGGTATATTCTGCAAGGTTCCCAGAACTCTATAGCGTGGGGGGCTGTGGGGATCAGTGAGCACTCGTTTGCGCAAATTCGCTGGCGTTTCCGCTCCGCACCAAGAATTTCCGAAACTAAGAAAAAAGATTTGCTTCATTGTGAATTTTTCCAATCCAGGCAATGCCGGTTCTTCGCCAAAATCTTCCATATAATGCAAAAACGCATTATATGCCGCCCAAGTGCCGCCATTATCTGCTATATTTTCTCCTTGATTCGTCTTTCCATTTACGTGCATGTCGATTTCGGGTATATAAAATTTACTGTACTCATCAACAACGCAGTCTGCCATTCGTCGAAACTTCTGCTTTGAATCCGCGTCCATCCAATCGTCTAAAGTTCCCTCAAAATTATATTGAACCCCTTCGTCGTCAAAACCGTGCGTAATCTCATGACCCGGCGTAGCGCCAGTAGCTCCGAAATTAAACGCTGCTGGGAAATCTTTGCGGAATTTTGGAAATTGTAAAATACCAGCCGGTATGGTTATGGAATTGTAAGTCGGCTCGTACCATGCATTCACCACGGCTGGTGACATCTGAAACATTAGGTCAGATTAGGTTCTATTCATACCTACAGCCGTTTGTCCGTTCAGCAGAAGTCTTGTTTATGCATCCTAAATATTGGAGTGACTGTGACATCAAGGCTGAAGTGTGCCAGCTAAGCTTCTGCAAATGCGTGATGGTTCCTAATGTGCCCAATGTGCCTAATGTTGGGCTGCGGTGGTTGCCCCAACCAAGAGTGCATACTGCATAATAAGAAGAGTATGAATAACACTCGACCAATTCCTGGTAGGGGTCGGAATTACAACCTCTAAAAACAGGCCACGAATTGGACCATAGTACCCCCTCCACAGATTAGACCCCGTTTTGACCACTAGGGTCTGAATTGGGGGGGGGGTACCCCTGGCAACGTGGCCTGTTTTTGGAGTTAATGGTCGCAGGTTGTAATTCGACCCCTGCCAGGAATTGGTCGAGTGTCATACTCTTCTTATTATGCACTCTTGCCCCAACTAATGTTCTAAATGAGAAATAGGGCCCATGAGACTTGGGTGCAGTGGTGTAGTGGTTAGCATGCTTGTCGTCGACGCGAGTGGCCCGGTTTCAATTTCCGGCGCTTCCATTTCTTTCTGAATTCAAGTCTACTCTAAATTACCTCTAGAAAAAAGTTTTCATACCAATCCATTACCAAAATTTTTTCAAGTTCACAAGGGGTCCCTTGATGTTTCGAACAAAAGCATACAGAAAAACGAATACAATGGGTTGTACCCTGATTTGCAGGGGTCGGCAACCCAACAAGCCAAAAGTTGAGGTTGAGTAGCCCCAACAGGGCTCTTGTAGGTCGAAATCTGCATTTGGAGCGAAATTTTGGTGATTTGGCACTAGGGTCCATTTTCAGACCGGGGTCCAAAATGTGGGAGGGGGGTTCCCCCGCCACGTTTTGGACCGGGGTCCAATTTGTGGGGGGTACCCCCCACGTTTTTACCACTAGGGTCTGATTTGTGGGGGGGGGGTACCCCTGCGACGGGGGGGTACCCCTGCCAAGTTTTGGACCGGGGTCCAATCTGTGGAGGGGGTACTATCTTACTATCTACTATGGTGCAATTGGTGGCCTCGTTTTGAAGTTAATGGTCGCAAATTGTAATTCCGACCCCTGCGAGGAATTGGTCGAGTGTCATACTCTTCTTATTATGCACTCTTGCCCCAACTTATGTTCTAAATGAGAAATAGGGCCCATGAGACTTGGGTGCTGTGGTGTAGTGATTAGCCTGCTTGTCGTCGACACGAGCGGCCCGGTTTCGATTTCCGGCGCCTCCATTTCTTTCTAAATTGAAGTCTACTCTTTTTTCTACCTTACAAGTATCATGAGTGAAAAATTGAAAAAACCTTTATGAATTTAAGCCTAAGAAGTTACCAAAGACTCACAGTTCGTACGTTTTTTTCAAAACTCCGCCAATACTTATAATTTTGGCACTACCATAATTAGATCTTTGAACCAAAGCATTTGAATTTGAAGCCAAAAAAATTACCTGAAAGTCGTGTCTATTAACACTGATATCCAATCGTTTGAATGCCATAGTGGCTGCCCACTGAATTAAGTTATTGTAGACATCCCAAAACTCTTGTCCCTCTTTAATCTGCAGGTCAGCGTGCCAAGCGTCCAACAGTAGGTCGTCATAAAGCCAGGTCGGCCAGCCATAATTCTGAGCCATTTGCCGTAACTTGGTGATGGCCAAAGTTTTCGTCTTATCAGTCATCCAGTCCAAAGAAGTTATCATGTCCGCGAACGCATCCATGATGTAGGCTGTGATTTCGTTGACCTAAAATAGTTATAACCAGTGGCTAAGTTTATAGATTGTTCGAAGGATTAGAATAGTGACAGTAACAAATGTACTTAAAAGTTAGCCTAGCTAAAAGACGTAGGGTGGTTTCACAAAAGTAGTAAATTTCACTAAACCATTGGTTTTACGCAGGTTTTGCACATTATTTCATCACGAAATATCGCCTGAGTCGCACATCATGCAAAACAACCATAGAATCATTGGTTTTGTAAAACCACCTTTGTGAAATCCACCCTTACTGTTTATACTTAGATTCCAGCAGGACTATTCAAAGTACTCATATTACTTTCACTGGTAGTCTGTTGAAAACCAATTCAGAAACCAACTTTGTTTCTAGCTTCTTCGTCAAAATCATCATGAACGTATATTCTACCGGTCGCCCACGGCATCGAAGTGGTAAGAAAGCCGGCGCACTCTAACTCTCTTCTGTAGACCAAAATCGGTGGATCTTGCAGTGTTTTGATTAGAAAACTAGATTTCAGCTCTGTCAGTTGCTTTTTTGGCACCAAAAATGACATTCTGGCACTCAAAACTCGCCATACCAGAAGATTAGCTAAAGTTTTTGGTGTTGCAGTGGATAACACTTCATTGAGGCGCTTAAAATAGTCCAAATCTGATATAATCACTTCATTAACAGAAGAGCCTCTGAGCAGTGTTTGCAAATATTTGCTCCATGACCAAGAATGCAGCGAAAATTGAGACGCCAAATCACTTGTTTTAAACAGATTATATTGTGCTGAGTGGTTTCTTCGATCACTATTGGGAACGGTGATATTCGCCAGCTTAGTTTCTAGGTCGAAAATATCCTGTGCCGCCTGACTGAGTTTCGTTTCGTCTGCGCTTGGGACCAGAGTTTTCGCCAACAGAACGATACTCTTCCTGTAAGCTTCGCTCTGATTTTTGTATTCTTCGATGTCGTGCAAGTATACCTCTCTGGGCAGCCCCAATCCTCCTTGCTGCAGCACTAAACTGTGCTGTTGACTTCGTTTAGCATCAACCTGGGCGCTAGAGGCAACAATTGGATTGGGAAAGTTGGCTAGATATTGATTTCCGGCCATATATAAACTATCCACAGTAGCCACGAGATCTCCCAAATCCCATGCACTAGGTGGCGTCCAAGATCCTTTGGTTAATAGGGGCCAAGCTCCGCCCACTTTTCGCACGATTTCTAAGTTATTGACTTGAGTCAAGCCGTACACTTTCGATTCACTACTCATGCACATGGTGTAAAACTGTTTCAATTTAGTCAAAGCAGTGGATTTGGTTTTGGCGCCAATCTCTGCTATAGCGGCTATGGTATCATTTGACACTTTTTCTTGCATGTAGTTGTACGTGTAGTAACTTCCTAAAACATATTAACAATAATGAATACAAAGTGTATCCAGTAAAAAAACAAAAGATCAGGTACGCAATGTCAACCAAACCACATTGCGGCTAAATTTTTAGACTCAAATGCGACTCGGCTGGTGTCCTAAGCTAAACTGCATTAATCTCTAACGTCTACGTAACATACACTCCACACGCAGTACGTATGCATAGAAAGTATATAACGCTGACGTCCCCTGCGTACGCAGCGTACTATAAGGCAGTAAGCCTATGAACACAGACAGTCCTCACTGCAAGTGTGAGCCGAATTTAGTCGTTAGTCGTCCATACTTCCTTCACTCATTGCTAAATTGAAACTAAACTGTCAACAAAGGGCAACAATTACAGTAGGTAATTACCTACTAAAATTTGACCAGAAATTGCTGAACCCTGAGAGGAAACAAGAAGTGTGAATTTTGGCATTTCTCGGTATACTCTTGAGTCTTGACCTTGATGCGCACAATTAGCAAATTAGAAAAGTTTTAGCAAATCGTGTGTTTCTTTTTGTCTCAGCATTCAGCCTCAGACATGTTTCAGTCCGACTTTAGATTGTCACCTTCTCCAGCTGGAATGGGATGCTTTGAGTTCCATCTTCCGCAAGTATAAGTGAAAAAGTCATCACACGGGTCCACTGAGTCATCCATTGACTCTAGTATTTGATTGGCCGCGTCTTGCCATCCTTTTTTGTTGTATGAACTACTCTTTTTGTGATATGATGATCCTGAAACCCAGACAATGTCAACGGCGGCTAGAAAACAGTCTGGTCAGCCAAGTAGAATGAGTTAACCAAGAAGTGCCCAATTATATGTATATGTAATTCAATGTTTTTTGAAGTGAACAATTTGCTTTGATTTTATTTGATTAAGAAAACAGAAACTCCTAAGCACTCGGAGCTTTCCAGCGCATGGTGCATACAAACCTCTGAGTGCAATTGTAGCCATGCAACAACCCTTAGGTACTTGTATAACTGCAATTTTACCGTAGGTATCTGTGACATATATGCAAAAAGTGGCTTTTTGTAGCCTCACATTAGTTTGATAGCATTATGATGTATGTAATCCTGCGTAAGAATTAGTTTCTGTATTTTGTATAAACTTAGCCCTACTTTAGGGGTAGCATACGTTGGAGCTGTGGCCTACTGGTTAAGGCGTCTGACTAATAATTACAAGTATGTGGGTTAGGTTCCCACTTACCACCAGCTCTAATTTTTCCCACTTTTTTCTGGATTTAAAATTTGAGTCCTATTATGATTTCAAGTCGTCACACAAGTACATATATCCTTTATCGAACGATCGAGCTTCTTTTCATACATTTGAACGCGCGCGTGCAGAAAAATGCTTGTGCGTGGCACTCGGCGTTTCCCTCGCACAGCATGTGTATAAAAAAATACATGAGAGCACGCTTGACCGTGCTACAAAGTATACTTGTCCATTGGTTCATTACATTATTTGTTACATGCGTACTGAATAAAAACGAATGCTAGACTCAAATAACAAAACATATCAGTAACGATACGACCTATTTCATAAATACAATGAAAAATACCTGTGCTGCTACTTTTGCAGTTATTTTGCACTTCGACCAAAGTTGCAATGGCCAAACCAAACACAACTATCATCAAAGCTATCACAACAATTGCGCCCACAATAGCAACAGCTCTCATCGCTGACATGCTGTCGGCTTTGTCGACACTCGACACCTGAAAAAGGGAGCCATAGACTCAAGACTCCAAGAACTGTTATGTCTGGAGACTTAGCCCAAACTATGTCTCTAAGCCCGTAGACTGACTCTACAGAGACTAACGTGTCAGAACACCTAAAACGACTCCGTTTTATTCAGAGGTTTTGGAATGGCTATTTTATGCAATTTTTAATTTTTATGTATGTAATATGTAATAATTTTTAAAACGTTTATATGTATTAGTATAATTCACAAATAGCGTTTTAATTCAAACTACTAGGATTAAATTTGTTTCAGACTTTAAGGAAAACTGGATGATTTTTATGCCTGCCGTTTATTATCTGAAAAAACTAACTAAAAAATAATGGCGCTCTATGCACGGACTCGCCAATAAAAGTTCAGCACATATTTTTGAAACACTTTGATCTTCTCGAAAAGTTTTCCGAGTATTTGAACAGAACAATACTATGCTAATGACACCACGTTTTTGGTAAGTACCTACCAAACCGTAACGCAATGAAACTGGCAAAAATGTTTGCAGTAAAGGGGAGAATCATGATAACAGTAACCCAATTACAATGAAATGACCAACTTTCTGGGAACCCCCTTATCTAGAATATATTGAAGCAATGATAAGCTTACTGAATGCTTGCGAAGCTACGCAAATCGCAATGTTCTTTAATTAAAAAAATTTTGTCATCGACCGAAAGTTATCAGTTTTTTGTGACTATAAAATGACAAAACCTTAAGCCTGTTTCACACGAGGGCGCAATTTGCCGCGTTGCATGTGTCATCCCCCCCCTGCTAAAATCTGCCTACCATAAGCTGGTCAGGCGACGCCGGGATGCCGGCCTGGTTTTCGCTTTTTCTGGTTTTGTTGTGGCTGCGGTTTAAGACCGAGCCTTTTATCTGCTGCTATATTGTTAAACTGAGTAGTGTGGTTTTGGATGTTAGTAAAAGCGAGCTGCATAGTTTTGCCCCCTTGATGATATTTATTGGCGCCCCCGTATCGCCTTTCGCTCCAACCTTTGCCGCCTGTTCATTTTGAGCCTGCTATTGGCCTATTTAACAACTACAAGTTTCGGGCCTACGATTCTGCCTTTAACCAGCTTGCCTGCAGACTCCTTGGAAACCGATTGACCACTCCTTTTGACCTGTGGACAGAGGACCTATTGCGATCCGAACCTGGCAGATGAAAGCCCTGCTTTAACTAAATTTTCTGCAGCTCATTGACCAGTTGGTAAGTCCTAGCATGCCTGATACACAAGAGGCAGCTGAGCGAGATACTCGTCAGCTAAATCGTGAAGTGCAAAGATTGCAACAAGAACTTGTCCGTATTGTCCAAGATACGACAGCAGCTAAAAGGGAGCATGAAGCTGCACAGACTCAAATGCAAAACTTGTTGAGTGCCAGTGTTGTAAATGAGAATTAGGGCCTATGAGACTTGGGGGCTGTGGTGTAGTGGTTAGCATGCCTGACTTCGAAGCAGGTGGCCCGGGTTCGATTCCCGGCGCCTCCATTTCTTTCATTCTTCTAAATTGGGCCCTCATCTTTCTATACAACATAGTGGCGACCGTGACATAGGACGGAGAGGATAGGGCCGGGTCCTCAGGACAGCCTTATCCCCGAACCGTCTTCGGAGGTGGGTTAGTAGCCCCATGCCCTGGGTTGAGGTTGGCACTTCAACCCTTACGGTACTCGTGCTGTGTGCTGTATGAATGTGTACATAGTCTCTTTCTGATTGGTCCCTCGGTTAAGGGTAATCCGAAAAACCCTCGGTTTCGGTTAGGGGTGAACCGGAGAAAACCCTCGGTTTCGGTTAGGGGTGAACCGGAGAAAACCCTCGGTTTCGGTTAAGGGTGAGCCGGTTAAAACCCTCGGTATTGGTTGGGAATCGTTCTGGGTCGATCGAGAAACCCTGTGGTTGCGGGTAAGCCAGGAAACCCTGAGTGTGGTGTGATTGAAGTAGGCTTGGAGGCCTACGTGTGAATGTGCTCCGCCCTTGAGGCATCGGGTTCGCCCCGGGAGCATGAGTATCGACCGAGTATCGTTGCAGGGTCGCAACGATGTTCGAAGGGGGGACCCTGTTGTAAATGAGAATTAGGGCCTATGAGACTCGGGGGCTGTGGTGTAGTGGTAGCATGCTTGACTTCGAAGCAGGCGGCCCGGGTTCGATTCCCGGCGCCTCCATTTCTTTCATTCTTTCTAAAAGTGGGGCATCATCTTTCTATTCAACACCAGCAGAATTCAGTCCCTCAACCCAGTTTCTCTGTCAGTTTTTAATGGCCGTATTAGCGAGAATTTTGTGCAATGGCTAGAAACGTTTGAGCTCGCTGCCAAAGCAGGAAACTGGGATGAGGAAATGAAACTGAACCTTCTACCTGCCCATTTGAGAGAAGCTGCATTAGAGCAGTACAGAGACCTGTCAGACGCAGATAAGCAAAACTACACTCGTCTAGTGACGGCACTCAGAAGGACACTGCAACCTAAAGAAAGCACCAGATTTGCATTGACGTCATTACGTAGCCGTAAGCAATTACCGAATGAAGCAGTGTCCACGTATGCACAGGACATACGTGAAAAGGTTAGAGTGGCATACCCTGTAGGCGACTACGATTCTACTTTTCGGAATCATATGGAAAAAGAATTTTTCATATCAGGGCTTTTACGCCCATTGAAAAAGGTTGTGTTGGCCAGAGAGCCACAAACGTTTCACGACGCATATGCAGCAGCGCAAAAAGAAGAAGCGCAACGCAGGCTGCTGGAGCTTGATCAGGAAGATCAGCTTGCCCCCCCAGGACCCTCAGGGGCTCTCACTGAAAAATTGGACAAAATCCTAGATTCGCTATCCCCTAAGGCTTCTGACACTGCTTCATTGGGGGCTCATAACACAGTGCATGCTGTAGATTTCAGAAACACAAGACAATCTAGCGATACAATTGACAGACTGGACCGAATTGAACGCCGTTTAGACGGGTTATTTCGGTCGCGTCAACCAAGAAACACACAACACAGGTCAAACAGCACACCCCAACGCAACTTCCAATTTACCCGAGATGGAAAACCAATCTGCACTTTTTGTAACAAACCCGGTCACATGCAACGAGATTGTTACAAAAAGCGAGGAGGTAGACCAGAAAATCACAGAGGCTACAACCGACCCCCACGAAAGCCTACAGATACTAGCAGAGCTGTAAATTACGTATCGCAGGATACAGCTGAAGGGCCTGAGGCAGAATCAAACTGCTCAGAACCTCTAGTTTCTAAATTAGACAGTTTAGAAGACAAACTCAATACAATCATGAGCCACGTGTATGGTGTTAGTGCTATCACTGAAGAACATGACCTAGACCAAACACGATTTATCACTGACGAACCCCTGAACCCAACAACTGCCACTAGCCAGACCTCTGATTTGGTTGACTTGCAGCCTACACAACCGACTACCAATGACGACCTTGCAGGTGACCTTACTGATCTCATTGGTGACGATCACGCAGTAACACCAAACACCCCTCTCAATTGCACAACAATGGCCCCTGACACACTGGTGCCTACAGGCACTGCGCCGAGTGCTGATCAAAATGGTGACGCCAAAGGCGTGCCAACACGACGCCGTTTCCGCTGGCGCAGTCAAAATAAGGCACAAACTAACAAAGCGGTTCAACAGACACTAAGAGCAACTCGAGCCTGTTTGTACTCTCCAAAATTGAGCATCCCTATGTCGTTAGTTTTCTGTTTGTTGCTATTGGCACTTGCATGCTTCACTATTACGGCAGCCACCAGTCCTAAAAAGTTTCAAATTTGTGGTCATTCCCGATCTGGCCAAGCCATCGAGGTGCCACAAAAGATTCACTGCAAACTGCCAACTGTCACAAAAACTTCGAAAACCGAAGTTCATCTGTATACACCGCGGACGGAACCTTTGAAAACTACAGGCTGGAGTTGCTGGATAAAACAACGAACAATATGCACTAACACTGGATTTTTCAATGCAAAAGGAATAGTTTCTGACCAAACTAACACCATGACTGTGTCACCCACTGTCTGTAAAATAGCAATAACTAACAAAACTTGGAATTCGATACCACTAATAACTATAAGTGAATACCTTTGGACTAGTGCTACGGAACACCAAATCCACTACACATGGTGCTGTTACGATGATTGTCGCACGCATAAGACGCTCGTTCTTGAAAAAGGAACTATAGCAACCTTCGATAACATACATCTCATAAGTGACCTAGC